>VAHH01001217.1:0-13154 GCA_013357305.1 Radopholus similis | reverse complement strand
TATACGGGGACATTTCGTGCATTTACTGAAGCGGGACATTTCGTGCCCGGGACATTTCGTGCCCGGGACGTTTCGTGCCCGGGACGTTTCGTGCCTGGGACGTTTTGTGTACGCGCCACCATATTGGTCTAACGGCGTGGGATATTTAGTCAAATGGAACATATATTGCCAGAGTTTTGGCTAAATTTGTAGCGCGGAACAAGTACCTAGGTATTTTTATCTTGAGGAAGAAGGAAGGGAGATGTTTTGCATTTGCTTTTGTGCAAGTTGGCGATCAAGGCAATCATTTCTAACCAAAATCATTATTATGAATTTATGAAACATGGAAATACTTTAAATAGGTAACCATGCAATTTAAAAGTGATTTGAAAAATTGAAATGCTTAGCTTCGGCGCAAACTTGATTGATTTTTATCGATAAAAGAGTTGAGTTAGAGTATGCACTATCAATTAATTGTATAACATCTTCCATCTTCTTTTTGCAGCGCGTTCTCACTTCTCACGTGGGCACAAAATTGTTCACTGCTACCATCGGTGTGTTGGTCCTGCGCGGGGAGGCAGTGGCCGTCGTCACAGGTATCACTCTGGTCACGTTCATTTGTGGCACTGCCGCTGTGCTGATCGCATTGCTTTTCAGCAGACGCTTCGAAATGCGCGCAGGCAAGAACGTTTTGAGCCACTTGGCACGCAACTCATCGCTCGCCCAAAACACCAGTAGAGCCGGAATGCAGATGGAGCCGACATCGTACACGAACGGACTGATCGCCATCATGGTGCCCAGTGCAACGCCGTGTCCGCCCTGGGAGAACAAGTAGGACAGCAACTAAAAATATAACACATGGGATAAAGTGTCAAATTTTTGGGCAGAATGCCAAGTGTATTTTTTCAAAAATTAGCGCCCAAAAATGGTTGAAAAGCCCTATCAAATGTTTGAATGAATATTTGAGGCTGAATAACTTTGTTCAGAATGGTCAGATCGGCCTAATTTTGGTACCATTCCATTCAGCTCTTAGAGAGACGCTTCGAATCAGCTATTTACTGCTGTCCTTGGTGGGGGCACTATTTGGGTTGAAGAAACATGATTTATTTGGTAGCTTTTTCAACCCATTTTTGGCACTAGTGAATTAATCCACTCGCTTAACAGACACTTAAAAACCAACCGTTATAATAGTGAACAACAAGTGTCCAAGAAAGGTGAAGATGGCGTAGACTAAAAGCTTTTTCTCCGTCTCGTGCTGTTGTTGAGAATTGCAGCTGCGATTATTATGTTGTTGTGCTGTGGTGTTTACCAGTGTGCTCTGATTCCGTTTGTACAAGGCAATGATGGCCACATTCAGTGCCAAGCAAACGCCCAAAAACACCGAACAGCACAAGAACATGAGGAAATAGTCGTCGTTGACAAAATGCTGGAAAACAAAATTTTCCATTTGTCGCCCACTTCTCTAAAAAAATCGCTCACCGTATTGCCCGACCCACATTCGCAAACAATGAACTCGCCAACGATGGGATTGGCGTCGCCAGTTTGGATGTAGAAGCCGGCGGACATTCCGATAAAATAGCGGCCGAAATATAGCGGAATCCCATAGATGATCAGCAGCGAGACGGGCAGCAATTTGGCCCAGATCTGAATTTTTGAGTGGTTCAATTGCGCTTCAAAACTTTGACTTTGGATTTGTGGTAATTTCCTGAGCCCTCTCTAAATTCGATAGCCTCACTCAGATTGGACTTTTAAGTTTTTAACTTCTAATTTCACACTCACACATTAACCTTTTCATAGTTGAATGGGCTGATGACGGCGGTCAGTCTGTTCAGAAGCAGGAGAGCGGTGGCCAGATTGTCCGCTTGCAGCGTGTAATTGGGCAGAAAACTGCCCGTCAAAATTAACAACCAATTCGGCATCATTTGGTAGAATGGCAGCAGAAAAGTGCTCAGCACGGCAGGAAGTCGGTAATAAAAGTACGAGTTGACCAGAGCGACCAGATTCTGATCAAGTGAAAAATATCACTTTAGTCCAATTTTAGAAGCCTAAGCCTGCAATAAAAAATATTAAGCCAGCCTAAAAGTAAGGCTAAGCTAAAGAAACTGAGCCAGCCTTAGCCTAAACTAAAAAAGCTAAGCCAGCCTATGCCTAAACTAAAAAATATTAAGCCAGTCTAAGCAAGCCAAAAAGAAGCTAAGCCAACCTAAGCTAAAAGAAGCTAAGCCAGCCTAAGCTAAGCCAGCCTAAGCTAAGCCAGACTTAGCCTAAACTAAAAAAGCTAAGCCAGCATAAGCTTATGTTGAAGAAGCTTAAGCCGACCTGTGTGCCTTTGTCCTCACCAAAATTGCGTGAGCCACGAACAGCGCGTAGAAACTTGTGTTGAATTGGCGATTGCGTAGGATCAGCCAAATTTCGGTGCTGTAGAGAACGGCGGACGGCAGTCCGTAGCCCATTGCAGCGAAAATGGACGGCCATTCCACGCCAGTCGGAAATCCCACATGAACTGGTCCAGCGGAGTCCACGACATTTTTATCAAATGAAATTGTGCTTTATTATAAATTTTTGGTGTTGGTGAATTTTCATAAAAATGAAGTCAACCTAACCAAAGCCTAAACCTACTAAACCGAAGGTTTAAGCCTAATAAGTCGCGAAAACGACTGATTTTCAGTTTTGCCTATAACATAAAGCATATGCATTCTCTTTTATAAGGCTTTCAAAGTGTCTTAATGATTATACGTAGGAGGGTCAGTGGTGCCTTCTAATTGAAGACCACCAATCGGGGCACGCAATTTTTGTGGCGCCGCACAATTTTTGTGCACCTATTTCATCGCAATTTTATATTTGGCCAACCCCCGTTGGCATATTCCCACACATTGCTGATTGCCCACCGGAAATGCTATCGTCGAAATGGCAGACAAATTTCGCTCGGGACAAAACTACAAGAAAATGGTTCAACTGGTTTCATGTGTGATTGGATTAGCACGATACGACGCTTGGAGTGCCAATCCAAATTTGGGGCGCCACGCAAATATTGTATTGGCAGTGCATTAAAATACCCACAAATGAAAATCTCCGCTAAAATCACAAATCATAGCTCATTCGACGCGTCTTGACGAGCTGAGTCGAATGGTACCAAAATCTTGGCGATCCGACCAATCTGAGCAAAGTTATGACATGTCAAAACCTCAGTGGGGCCGCAAGTCAGACTTAACATGTCATAACTTTGCTCAGATTCGTCGGATCACCAAGATTTTGGTACCATTCGACTCTTCTCGTCGAGAGGCGTCGAATGAGCTATGACTTGTGATTTTAGCAAAGATTTTCATTTGTGGGTATTTTCCCATTTTTCTCATATTGTATTTCATTGGCATTTTGTACTTCCATTTGGCCATTCCCATTTTCACACATTGCTCTGTGTGTCTGGAAATGCTTTGGCATTCACCACAGAGACAAAACTGATGGTCGTGTCTCGGATTCATTTGCAGAATTGGCTGGCACAAATTTCGCTCGGGACAAAACTACAATACAAAAAACAGTTTGCCTCTTAATTCTCGTGATTAGCGCCCTAACTGACCGGAAGCTTGGAACGACGTGGAACCAGGAACCAGACGGTTCTTTTCCGCGTAACGTGATAACATCGCATGACTTTTAATGAAATTGCCCATGTACACGGACTATTGTCAGGTGGCAATGGAAGAAATCGTGATCAATCCATTAGTCTATTAATCAATCAATAAATCTGTCAATCAATTAATCAATCTATCTATCTATCAACCAATAAATCAGTCAATCAATTAATCTAATCAATCACTCGATCAAAAGTTGGGCATCAGGATGATTTGATCATTTTGGGCCAAGTTATGACGTGCTAAATGTCACATCAGGTTTGTTGGCCCTACTTTTTCGAAAGGCATACTATACTACTAATAGCTGTAGCACAATATTCGAACCATTTCAAAAAATAATTTTAACTTGCAGTTTATCAGTTGTTACTTGTTATAATATAAGTAATAAATTGATTGGGAAATGAAAGAATAACTGTAAATTATATTACGTAAAAAATTATGCAAATTAGGAATAAAAAGGAAAGATTGACTGATTGTATAAGTAAAATTTAAAAATCGTCATAAATTATGTAATATGCAATAGAAAAAGATCTTCCTCAGTCTCTTGTCTTCATCCATTGTTCCATTATGTTTTATGTGCGATTGTTGCTCCACGCCTGTCGAACGGAGGCCGTGTTCGCAGCCACAATGGTCGGCTGTACAGGCTCCATGTTGGAGGCAACTTTGTTCAGACGCTTCACCACCGCGTAGAGAGCCACACTGATTTGCTTTCTACAATATAAAATTGAAATTTTAATTTATTTTGAATTGTTTTTAAAATTCAATTTTTGTTTTTGCCTAAATTAAATTGCCAAAATATGTAATTTTAAATTATCAATTGGCCAAACGCACCGAATTGCCTTGAACAATTCGACGCGATAGTATTTGGCGGTGAGCATGTTCACGGCCGGGTTCAGCACCGGTACCCAGTGGCTGGGCACCAGAATCCACATCTGGTAGGTGTGTGCCCCGACGCCCATCCGAGTGACCGCCTCCGACATGGAGAGTCCTTGCATCAGCACCGGGATCATCGCCTGTGAGGAGGAAGAGTGATGATGAGGCGAAGATGATAGACAAGAGAAAAAATTACTCACCGGAAGAGATGCAAAGGAGAGGAAGAGCTTGGAAGATACTGATGAGGAAGAGAAATTGAGGAAGAGCTTGGAAGATACTGATGAGGAAGAGAAATTAATCATCGAAAGAGATAAAGGGAAGAGGAAGAGCTTGGAAGAAAACTAGATGAGATGAGGATGAGCAGAGTGGAATTGATAAGAAGAGATTTGGGGAAGAAGAGATGAGAAGGAAGAAGAGTAAGCAGGATGAAAATGTCTGGATGAGTTGAGAACGAGGAAGAGGTTATCTATAGAATATGAAAGAGACAAAGATGCGGAAGATGAACGCGGGGAAAGCATTAAATAGGAAAGGTAAATAACGAAAAAGTGAGGAAGATATTTGTGAATGATGAGATGGAAATGAGGTATTGGTGATTATGATGACATGAGGAAGAGTTTTGAAGGAAGAGATGAAGATGACGATGCGTATTGACCGGAAGAGATATGGAGATGAATTATTGATCGGAAGAGCTAGATGATCAGGATCAGATGTAAAATGACGGAAGTGGTGAAAAGGCACATGAGGAAGAAGAAGGGGACGAGGAAGATTAAGAAGGACAAGTACTTTTGTCAATTTTTAAATTGGCCATAAGCATAGAAGAATGTAAAAGATTGATTTGCCCCAAAGAGCTTCACCATGACGAGGAGACTGCGCGTGAGTTGAACGTTCATTTTGTGCGCACGCTTTTTCATTTCGTCGGCACCCAACGAGTTGGCGTGTGTGTACAGGTGCCAAATGATGCACACATTGCAGAAGATGACCACCGCGTACAGAATTGCGTTGGAGCCGTAGAAGAGCCAGACGACCAGCATTTGCGGGATCGGGCACTGAATGGGGGCTCAAGCATTCTGAACAACTTAGTATAATTTTGGCGTAAGAGAATTTGCATTCCTAGTGTGTCTAGGGTATTTATTGGTTGCCAACATTCGTTATGTACTCCTTGAACTCGATGCACTAGATATCGAGATATTCGTTCAATCAAATAGGCCCGTTGATTTTTTTAATCCAAATCTGAAATTGCTGTGTTGATCATTTCGAGTCGTGGCCAGTAAAAATCAATACTGATACAGTGATCAGTTAAAATCGGATCTGGAATATATGCCGGAATTAAAAAAAAAGGAAAATTTAAATTTAAAGTAATAAGGTCATGTTCCTCCCTCAATCTGCCCTCTCACTTTTCCATTTTCCCTCTCTTGTTTATTGAATATAAAAACGGTTCAGCGATTTCGATGTGAACAATAAGTTTGATTGCTTTATTCCTGGTCAAATGTTCACATTCGATCGTTTCCATGTTTGGCCAATTTTTTTATTTTTGTGCCTTACAATGGTGCCCCGGAAGTTGACGATCATGATTGTGTTGTTGGCCAGTCCGGTCAGTTGCTGTGCGAACTCATTGTAGTCGTCGTAGATGAGAGAGGGCGGAATGTAATAGAAGAGCAGCACAAATGTGGCCAGATTCAGCGAGAACGGGGCGCACAACACCAAAAAGTACTGCGGCAACGACAACTGGTACTCCCTGGAATGGAATTCTTAAAGCACTACCGGACAAATGGGCACCAGAAATTGACCAAAATATAGGAAAGTGTTTGACAAAGTTATGACCTTATGTCCAAATTTTAGCCAAAGCCTAAACGGTCCTAAACAATAGGTCTAAGCTTACTTATAAGCCCAAACCAAAAGGTAGAGCTAATCGTGGCATTTTAGCCTAAGCCAATGCAAAGCCTAAGCCTAGGTTTCCTAAGCATAGCCTAAGACTAAACCTACTAAGTTTAAAGGTTTAAGCCAATTTCTATGCTTAAAATGTAGCCAATTCTTGCCCACCAATTGATCAGCAAATAGCGATAGATGAACTGCGCCATTTGGCCGGACGTTACAAAATTGTAGCAGATGATGTAGATGTTGATCATTATGAATTGGAACAGCGCCGACTCAATGTTGCCCAGTGGTCCGCTCAAAAAGTAGAATTCGTCCGCGCCAATCGAGTAGTAAATCTGAGAATTAAATTATCGTGATCTGATCTAGTTAATCAGTAATCACTGATCCCAATTTTTTGTTGCACAACCAGATTGATCTGATCAATCCGATTTAGTTTTTGAATTGATTTATCTGATCGGGGCTTGATCTGATTCGATCGATTACATTCTTCATTATCTGAATCTGAAGTGATTGTTGGAAGCACTTTCCTTCACTACATATAGTCCCATCATTTTTTTACATTTTTTTGGTTAATTTACGGGTTGCGTCAGCTCCAACACGATCGACAGGGTCATGTCCAGTGCCACAGTTTGGAGCAGGATCACGCTGTAGCGACGCATGTCTTTGGGCGTTTTGTGCCAGATCAGCCAGATCATGGTCAGGTTCAGCGTCATGCTGAGCGGAAAGCAGATGGAAGAGTTGATCGTGTGCACAGTGCGAATCGAGGTCATTTTGACGAGAAAAAATTTAAAAAATTGAAACAGCTTAAATTAGTGGAATATTTATTAATTATTAAAATCATTTAAGAAAACGAATAAGTGAATTCGCTACCAAAAGTGGTTGTTGAGAAAGCTAGTTTGCATGAATATTTTCGGCTGAATAACTTTGTTCAGAATGGTCAGATCGGCCTAATTTTGGTACCATTCCATTCAGCTCTTAGAGAGACGCTTCGAATCAGCTATTTACTGCTGTCCTTGGTGGGGGCACTATTTGGGTTGAAGAAATGCATTTATTTGGTAGCCTTTTCAACCACTTTTGATAGCCAATTAATCCATTCGCAAAAGAAAAAGTTTAAAACTAAAGCAAATGAATCTGGCTTGAAATTTTGAACAGAGCCAAAAGTTAAAATTGAGGCGAGTGAATGGATTTGACGGCCATTTTATACACTCTGGCCCTCTGACACTGGGTAAGGGAATTGCCGTTTCTTTTGCCCACAAAGGCACATGCGTGATTAAATTTTGTATTTCGCATCGCCAACTTCCCCTGGAATTTGGTGCTGTGGATTTTTGTGATTTTGTACTTATAAAAAATTTTAATAAATGATTAACAAAAAATCTAAAAATCCAATTCATGTCAAAATGCGGCATATCAAAAAATGCACAACACAATGTCGCAAAGAGTTGATTTTCCACCTGCTGGCAAGTGCCAATTTTTGAATACTGAATACTCAATTACACACATCATTCCCTGTTGTTGCGAGAATTGTCGGGGAGGAGGGAGCTTCCAAACAAAATTGAATCAAATGTCATCAAGTCCATGGTGCTAGGGTACTTTTACAAAAGTATAAATGCACTTTTTCAATCCATAAATCTAACGCATTTTTCTTATCATTTTTAGATTAGCTTTATCCATAATTATAATACGATAAATTCTCTTTCATATGCCTAAAGGAGCCTATTTAAGCGACAAGGAAAAGGACCAGATACAAGCCCTCAAACATTTGACCCCCAAATCGGGACATTTTGGCAACTTTTTGGACGACCAGAGCTGTTTATCGAAATTTTCCTATGAAAGAACATCACTGAGTTTACTTTACGTTTGCCATTCATTAATATTGCCATTTTATGTTTGCACTTTTTGCCATTGGCTTGACAACTGACATGCAATGTCACATTTTCCATTGGCACATTGGGACGACTTTGAGACACAATTTGTACATAGTACAATGCCATTCGGCGCGCACAAGTTCAGAAGAGCTGTCGTGCTTAACAAAAGGGTTCGCTTTTTGGCAAATGCCAAGTGTGCCACTTTTGCGTGACTATTTGGGAACGAGACGGCCGAGGCGTCCCAATCACTGGAAATGCTCATTTATTTGTCTGGAACTTCCGCCCACGGAGCGGCGGCAAAATCAGATGGGCCAATTGCGTGCCAACAAGAAGTCTGCCGCTTCCAACACAAATAGTACAATTTACAATTGGAAAGGGCATTCACGGGAAATTAATTAGCAAAAAGAGATCAGCAGCTAATATCAGTAGTCGATTAGATGGAATGAAATATCCTGATCGCTACCCAGATCAATCCAAATTAATAAATTGATGAATGGATCTAAAAAGGAATAAAACAGATGAGAAGAATAAAGTCAGATCGTATCTAGTGAAGCCGAACTAGATCAATGAATCACTAGAATATACAGATCAGGCCATTTGGATTAATTATAATCAGATTAAAAAACTGATAAAGACTTTAAAACAGATCCGATCATAGGGAATGATCGCCACCCAGATCAATCAAAATAATACCAAGTGATCGGTCTATATCCAAGAGGAATTGGTTCAAGTAGGAATAAAGCAGATTAGATCAGAAGAATTAAGTCAAATCGGATCAAGTGAATAGAGCAGCAAATGGACCGGCCAATCAGATTAGATCTGATCAGAATAAGGTGGCCTAAAATGGGAATTTGATGCGCCAAATCTTTCAAAACTTCTCTACCCGATATTTTTGAACCATTTCGCCACAATCGGGACCAATTGTCGATTAAAAAAAATTTATTTTTGAATCCGATCAATCGATAATTGCCTGCTTCAAAACACCAGAATTGCCCATTTTCACTCATTGTTGAGGACTTGCTTTCGGCTTCTTCTTGCCGGCCGCTTTGAGGACTTCAGCGGCAATGTCCCCAATGATCTTCACGATCGCCTTGGAGGCGTCCTCTTTCTTCTCCTTTCCCGCACCTTGAGCCGGGACTGGAGCACCACCAGCAGCAGTGCCTCCTTTTGCGCTCTTTGGTCGGATTTCTGTCACTACAGGGGAAAATTAAAATTTAAAATAATTGAAATTGACTTTTATGCTTGAAAAAAATTGAATTTTTTTTATCAGTTTTTGTCTGATCAGTGATCATTGATCAAGGTGATAAAGCTTTTGTGGTTTTTAGATCAAATATAATTTAATGAGTTTCTCAACTCAGATCAGTTAAAAAATTGAATTTTTGACCGGTTTTTTGATCAGTCTCAATCATTCAGTGATCAGAACATGATCAAAGTGATCAAGCATTTGTGAGCTTTTTTTGAAAAAATAATCAAAATTTATGGTTTTTTTAATCAAATAAAGAGACTTTTCGCTCGTTTACCTGTTGGATAGCCCCCCATGCAAGGTTCGCCCACATGCTGGCCGATGAAGCCAAGGCAGTTTTTGCCAACCACAGGGAGAATCTGTGGTGTCCGTGGGGGTCCAACTGCGCGCAAATCCACGCCTCCGCCTAGTGAGGAAGAAAACAATACCTAATTTCTGTCGTTTTCGATAAGTGAGACTGACAATCGCAGTCGCAAAACGGGGAATATGAGAAGCCATAACTTGGCCAAGGCTCAAGCCAAAAATTTGAATCTGATGCCAATGGATAGCCCAAAGTGTGCTCTATCCAAAGAATTAATCAGTCTCCGGAAAGCCCAAAAATTAGCCAAGTTATGGCCAAATGTTTGAAAATCGTGGATTTTTGGCGTTTTTTGGCCATAACATGGGCCAAACTGAACCAATCAATTCGCTCTCAAATGCCATTTTGTAGAGCTTCCACAGCTCTATCCAATCACTTTTGGGGTCTCTCTTCTAACTCTATCCATTGCCAAGTTATAGCATCTTCAACGTGTGATTGTCACATTCCTGTACCTCCTCCATTGCTTGTGTTGACGTCGCTTCTAGTAGCACTGTTGTCGTTTTGACCGCTGTTCTGACTCCCATCGAACTGGCCAATCGCGTTCATTGGCATCAGTTGATAGACAAATGTGGCCTGCTCATCGACGGACGACTGCATTGCGTGAATCAGGTACACCTTTGGTTAGATGATTGGAATCAAGTCAGATCAATGACACGCCAAATTCCATTTCAACAGCCAGTAAAACTCAAAGCTCTTTTTGGCACAAACTTTTTTCGGAACTTCGACTGCCACATAGCTCCAAGTTTGGCCTTAGTACCTGGGCATTAGCTCAGATTAAGCGTAGAAAGCACAGCTTATGCTTACGTTTATTGCCTTCGGCAGGCTAGCTTAGCTTAGCTTTAAGCTCAGTTTAAGTCTAAGTCTAGACTTCTAGCCAATTCCCATCAATGCTGATGAACAATTTACATGTCATAAAGTCATAATCTTAACTTTGTCCTAATTGATCAGATCGGTGCTTAAAGTCCCAAACAAAAAAGCTTAAAACAGGCGCTGGTCAATCCAGCGTCTCTCACGGAAAAGGGAACGCCAATCAGTGACCGACCAATTCTTTGCTCAATCAATGTCAGATCATTGCGCTTGATCGAGGCGATCTGATCAAGCTTGAAGGTTTGAACAAGTATCCCATAGATCAATGAGCAAACCTTTCTGGGGCCCTGCTCCTGGGCGCAGTTGCCGAAAATGACCTGTAATAAATTTTGGTTGTTCAATTTGGCGTTTTTGGCTGACGACCCCTTTCTTGCAGGTGGACTGGCCCACCAGAATGGTGAGCGTGAACTGGTATGCTGAGGCACCGATTTGAGTGCGCGTGGCGGACAGCACTTCAATCGGGATCAACTGCTGCGTGTTGCGGTCATTCATGTCTGCGTTGATTGCACTCAGTGCGCGAGCCGCAATTGCCTAAGCGCATATTTTGGGTAAAAAATAATTTAAAATAATTTGCTAAAATTATGTTTTAAAAGCTAATTTTTTAAAGTTTGATTTTTAATTTTTTAAAATAAATCTTTAAAGTTTAAACCAAAACATATAAATTATAATTAATTTCCAATTTTTGCCTGAATTTCGGGCGAATGCACGTCCACTGGACACAATGCTCCTCCGGGCGCGCAATCGGCGACCACACTTCCGAACGGCGCAACGGCCAAAATGGCACCGAACAGACTCAAAATGACGTGCAAAAAATAATACATAGAAATTTTTCGATTTGTTTTTGAATTTCTTAATTTCAAAAAATGAATTTTCGGCAGTCAAAAGTGGGATTTATGCGCGCCAAAGAGGGCCATAAAAATGGCCTTTGCCTGATTATGCAGCTGCCAAAATTTGTGCCAAAAATCGTAAAAAATTTTATGGCAATTTTTTTGCACGCAAAAAATTATTCGGCAGGAGCGAAACGCATTTTGATGAACGTGATTATGATTAATACATTTTATTTGCCATAACTCTCATCGGTCGACTTTCCTGCTTCCTCCACACATGCTGAATAGAGTTGTTCTCAAATTTCTCTGTTCTTGCATCATTCACAGCCTGTACTCCGCTCAACAAGTCAACTCACAACTCTTCGGTGCTCATCCCCCTTTTCCATCAATTCGTCCCTGTCCACGTCATTACGAATCCAATCCGAAACTAAAATACTGCTTCAATGGCGGAAAGTGCTATGCAACCATCATCACGCCACGGAGCTTCTCGCCATTCTGCAAATGCGCACCCAACTACCACGGCCTCCGGTGCGAGTACTTGTTCGATTCCACCATATACGGCTATAACACATATACCACCTACACCTAATCCTCTTCCTGTTCCTTTCAACACTGGCTTGGTGTCTGCTGATCTTGCATCGAAGAATTATAATGACAGAAATGCGAATGGGCGACTCGACAGCCAATGGTTGATTTCCCCAACTATTATTCATAATGTGTTGTGCAGCTTTCACTCCTAATCATAATTGTTCTATCTCTTGTTATAAAATAATAAAGTAATATACTAAGTAGAGTGCAAATTTTTGGGGTTTATAAGCCGCGATCGCAGGCCCTCTTCCTCGCATCATCAGTTGCCGGCTCTGCAATATGTGCTGCTGCTGCTGTTGATCCTGCTGTTGGTCCACTGTTGCAGAGCAACATCTGCAGCGGCAGATACTGCTTGTTGGTAGGCTAAACAGTAATAAAACAGGCAATATTTATCTGTCCTTTTACGCTCCAGTGATGGCATTACGACATTTGTGGATCAATGTCACTGATCATTGATCAATCGGTGTTTATTACAGTGATCACTGATCACAATTATTCAATTTTTGGAAAGCTTTAAAGGATCGAAAATCGCCTTTAAACCCTTTAAACTTTGATAACTTTTAAAAAGATTGATCAATCACTGATCAGACCTGAGACGTGACTGACCAGATCTGTTCAAATGAGCTGTTTTGTTTGAGTTGAATTGCCCATTTGCAGGATTTTGGGGGCTGTGTGGTGATTCTGGCGGCGACTCCCCAAGAGGAAGGGAGACTGCAGAATTGCAGAAACAATCGACTTTTCCCGCTGCTTGCCCCCATTTTCCGATGACCAATCTGCGCATATACAATAGAACCCCATAATTGATTGAATGATGGACTGGTGGGATTTCACAAATTGTGCGCGAAACCAAATGAAAAAAGCATGCATCATTTTTATTGCACATCCAACAGAAGGAAAGAGATCAACTATTGTTTTGTCATTATTCATTCTTAGTTTCTATGTACATCAACTAGTCTGGGAGCATAGTTCCAAAGCCTTAAGCGCTTACGTGGGATAGATTAGTTTTGAGGTTTTCAAAATTTAAAAATTTTAGAAAGCTGCGCTTTTAGCCGA
>VAHH01001216.1:0-13162 GCA_013357305.1 Radopholus similis | reverse complement strand
ATTCGCCGACAAACTGATTGACCAGATCCGATCGATATATTTATTCTTTGATATTATTTTAGCTTAATCATCGATTAATCAACGCTTTATCTTTATCGCGTTTCACTCGTTCAGGCCACGACTTTTTGCGGTTGGTCGCCGACCATGGAGGCGGCGAGGACGCGAACACGCAGAACGCAGCGGGACGGACACCACTGCACGAGGTGGCACTGTCTGGCGATGAGAAGATGCTGAAGGTGATGTGGAAGCTGAACGCGAGCGCCAACATCGTGGACCGGGACGAGAAGACGCCGCTGCACGTGGCCGCGGAGCGCGGCCACACCCAGGTGGTGGAGACGCTCATCGACAAGTTCGGGTGAGAACGGGGGCAAAACTTGATGTTGTTGGCAATTAACATGGTCAGTGAACAATGGCAAAATCAATACCAATGTTCCAATTCCAAACCAAACATATATAGGTATACAATATTATGAATGTAAAAGTTGCTGAGTATTCGTATAATAAGGAACGCGTCCGTCAAATTCGCTTTGCACTGTCGAATTTGTCGGCCTCGAGCTCTGATTTGTCCACAACCATCCGATTGACAAGATCTTGATGTCTTCGGACCCACTCGATATTCCAATTATTTGTATTAGTAACATGAGAGGTCAGGTTGGCCTAACGCCTTGAACTCGGGCCATCTATTGTTCGAGCAGTATACCTAAGGCAGAATTTTGCGAAGAACAAATACCGGATTTGTGATTCCAAATAAAGTTCTGTTGGAGGCATATAACGGAAAGAACAATTTTAAACAAGAGATGGACAATGTTTTCCACAAAGCTCATCGATTCGCGCCCGCACCTGCGACGGCAGCACTCTGCTGCACATTGCCTCTGCTGCCGGGCACGCGGACACGGCGCTGGCCTTCCTGAAGCGCGGCGTCCCGCTGTACATGCCGAACAAGAGCGGCGCCCTGGGACTGCACGCGGCCGCAGCGGCCGGTTACAACGACGTGGTCAAGGTCAGTCTCAGCAGCTGGAGATGAACCAAGTGCCAGTCTGAACTGCTTGAAGCCTTGCTGGCATCGAGTTTATTCAGTTCATTTTTGGAGAAAGTTGCTTAAAACAAATTCCTTCAAGTACTGCTTGAACTTGATGAATCACATCTATAGAATTATGGCTGTACATGTTCGCATGTCTAAAATGCAAAATCCATTGGTAATTTGATGGCTGATTCGCAATCAGTAATGAGGGATTTTTCGACTTTTTGAGTCCAAAAGTCCATCAAGTTCAAACAGTAAACTGTTGAGAACATCCTTTGGACCTTAACTATTAATACTTGTCCATTCGGTTCAGATGCTGATTTCGCGTGGCACAAGAGTGGACATCACCACACGGGACAACTACACGGCTCTGACGGTGGCCGTCCAGTCGGGTCAGGCGGCCGTCGTGGAGACGCTGCTCGGCTTCGGCGCCGACGTGCACATCAAGGGCGGCCAGATTGGCGAAGTAACGTCGTTTTTTCTTCGTGTAAAAAATTTTTGGATAAAGCTGCGCTCTTTAGACCGCTCTCCACGTTGCCGCGGGTCTGCCCAGTGGGGACATTGAGTGCGCCCAAATGTTGCTGAAGAGCGGTGCGCAGCCGAACGTCAAGCAGTCGGACGGGCGCACGCCGCTGCACATTGCCGCGCGGGTGGGCAACGCCGCAATGGTGCGCCTCTTGCTCAACGAGAGCGCGGACCCGCAACTGAAGTCAAAGGTTGGAAGGGCAAATCAGACCAGACACTGCTTGAACTTGACGACCAATATCTTGATCAATAAAATACACAATCGGCCAGCTCTGATCAATCGCATCAGCAGCAGAGCAGATCAAAATTTTCCAGTCTGAACAGCTTGAACTTGTTGAACATCGAGTTCGAGCAGTACACCGCCTTGATATTTCAATTTCAGTGCGGCGAGACGGCGCTGCACATTGCGGCGCGCAACTGCCACTTTCCGGTGGTGCAGCTGCTGTTGGAGCACCTCGCCAAGGACTCGGACGTGCGCGATGTGCGCACCTACGTGAACGTGCTGACCGAGGAGGGCCAGACCAGTGTGCACTACGCCAGCCAGATTCTGCCGGAACAAGTGCACTTCAAGGACGAGGACGCCAAAATTGTCTCCACTCTGATCGACTACGGCGGCGACACCGAGCTGCAAACAGTGGGCGTAAGTACGCTGACTTGTACTGCTCGAAATTGATGGAACCCAACATGAGCAGTTCTGGCCAGTTTGGCGCATAGAATTGTGGCACAAAGCCATAACACAAAAAGATGTTCATTTTGCTAAACACAGTCTGAACCAGTTCTGCACAATCTCTGCATGTACTGCTTGAACTTGAGATGGGAATTGGGAATTGCTTGTTTCCAGAACATGGAGACCGCGATGCACATGTGCGCCCGTTCCGGCAACGAGGGCGTGCTGTTGGCGATGGTGAACAAGATTGGCCCGGGCGCCGTGCAGATAGTGCAGAACAAGAAGTCAAAGGTGGGCACTGGGCAGTAAGAAAACGGATATTGTTTGGACGAGAGCGATATTTTTGAGCAGCCATAATTTGACAAAACAAGCAGGCGAGCTGTAAGTAGTCTAGTAAGGACTAAACGGAGACTTTGACAAGCTATAACTTGGTAAGGAATAGAGCTATAAGAGTGATTCCAAAAGTGATTGGATGAATCTATGGAAGCTATACAAAATGGCATTTGGGTTGGAATTGATTGGTTCAGATTGGGCCGAGTTATGGCCAAAAAACTCCCATGATATTTTTCAAACATTTGACCACAACTCAACTAATTGTTAAGATATCCGGCAATTGATAAGGACTAAACCCTTGGATAGTGTGCACACTTTAAGCTTTCCAATGGCATCAGATTCAAATTTTTAGCTAAAGTATTGACCAAATTATGGCTTGTCAAAGACCCCCGTCGCCCAAACTTCGTCGCCCAAACGACCTGTTTCGAAAAAAGAGATCCAAAAGGTGCTAAAGATGATTTTGTAGAGCTGTAGGGATGCGCCACAAATGGGCATTTGAGCATTTGGGAGGGAAGGGGCACTCCAGAATGGCATTGGATTCGAATTGTTCATCCACAGAATGGCTGGTCACCGCTGCTGGAGGCGTGCGCCCGCGGCCACGTGGGCGTGTCGCGCATCCTGCTCCAGCACCACGCGCGCATCGACGTGTTCGACGACTGCGGGCGCACAGCGCTGCATCTGGCCTCCGCCAACGGGCACATCGAGCTCACCAAACTGCTGCTCAAGTACAAGGCCTTCGTGAACAGGTCCGCCGCACACAATCCACAATTTATGATGCATTCAAAACACTGAAAAATCGATCGCAGTTGAAGCTCCGTTTTTCAGCAAGGCGAAGAACGGAGAGGCGCCCCTCCACCTGGCGGCGCAGTACGGGCACGCGCGGGTGGTGAACATGCTGGTGCAGGAGCACGGCGCCTCGCTGGAGGCGATCACGCTGGACAACCAGACGGCGCTGCACTTCGCCGCCAAGTACGGCCAGCTGGTGGTGGCCCAGACCCTGGTCGCGCTGGGCGCCAATCCGAACGCGCGCGACGACAAGGGCCAAACGCCACTACACTTGGCGGCCGAGGTGAGCGGAAATTGCCCCTAAAAATCTGTGAGAAGTGGGACTGTACTGCTTGAACTTGATGGCCAAAACATGGCTTTGTAATACTACTTGAACTTGATGGCTATGACTAGGCTTCCTGTCCCGAGAGCATATTTTACATAATTGTGTAATTCAATACATAGAATAAGACTTTAAGTAACATTCAATCAGAGAACAAAGAATCAGAGGAAAGTGAAAAACTAAACAGCTTTTACAGTTAGACAGACACATATAGTTTTAACTTTTAAATCAGAATGAAGAATCAAAGGTACAGTTGCGGAAAGGGAGAAAGATGAAAAATTCTTTGCGACTCTTCGCTTCTCGGACTCTCGCTCTCGACTCGTCATGTCAGTGCCATCATTGTGACTGTGCCGCATTCGACGGCGGGCGCACTGTGGCGGTGTTGCGGGAACGCGACAGCACCTGCGTGTAGGTGCGGATGATCACCGAAGAGGCCCGCTGAATGCCCAGGTAGCCGAGAAAGGCGCGACGATAGGGCGCCACCAGCAGAATAGTGCCTGTGGACATGGCCTGTTCAGGGATTGAGCCCACACTCACCCAACGGATTGACGCAGGGAATGAGGTGGACGGGGATGTCCGTGAACACGATGTACCAGACCGTCTTGCCGTCGGTCACGCAGATCGGCACCAATATCTGGACGCACCACACGATGACCTCCATTGAGGGCAGAATTGCCTAGATTGCGGCGAGATGTGTTTTTGAGGGCCAAAGTTGGCGCCTGTGCTCTCCAACCTGGAACAGAAGGGCCGCCGACACTTGGTTGTTGTACTCGCGCAGCTTGAACGTGTTCATCGCGTTGATTGCGCGCCGGATCTTCACCGAGCACAGCACGATCACGGCGTAGAAGCCGGGGATGATGACGCACATTATGGCGCTGTGGAGCAGCCAGCGGGGGGCGACCTCAAACGGCACTGGTCATGCACATGGGGACAACAGTGCTGTGCCGTTTCCTCACCCCCTTGACGAAGGCGATGAAGCTCACTTGGGTGAGGTCCGTTTCCTGGGCCACCAAACGGGCGATTTCGACCGCCTTTGGTGCCTCCTCCGCGCGCGGGTAGTCGGACCAGGTCAACACAAGTACGTGGAGCACGAACAACAGGCTGCAGCAGAAGACCATGGCGCGCAGGATGCCGACAGGGACCCTGCCGTCTCTGGAAAAGCGATTCCCTTGGGTGGGATGTGCTTGATGATGTGTGGTGGCACCGGCACAGGATGCAGTAGCGGTACACGTACTGGCACGTGGTGGTCACCAGGAACAACAGCATTATGTGGATCCAGACGGAGTAGACGCCGTAGCGAACAAGCGGCTGAGCGGCGTTTCGGAAAACGCCATTCAACACAATGGTGCGGTAGCCATGGTCCACGACCGGAATCTGAACAACAACAGCAATAATATGGAAGGCAAATGGCAACAAGCCCAGCGGACCGCTTGGACAAGGAAGCTCCACACGGAGAGAGTCAAGTCAATGGCGCACGAGATGGTCAGCAGTTTGGCGTAGATGCGCATCGCGTCCACCGTTTTGGTGCGAATCATGTGGATCAGAAGCGCGTTCAGCGAAATGCCGAAGACCAGCACGGAGCCGTCCACAAAGGTGTACACGCGCCGAATGGTGTCTGAAGAAGTGGACATATGTACTATGTACTAGTTCCACAGAAACCTGCACACTACCTTTGGTCGAGAAAAATACATTCTCGTAGCCATCGGACGCCTCGATCAGCGTTAAGGACATATTATGCGTTTTTAACTGTTTGAATGAATGGAGAACTCGAGAACTTGACATGCCATTTATAGCAAATGCATTCAATTCTTTTGTGTCCCACGAGATCAGGGGCCAATTATCGAAGGTTTTTCCGCGCATTTTGCTCCAACGGGAATTGGACATAGCAATTCGTGGAAAAAATACGGTCTAACAACCAGCACGAGAAAATTGCCAATTATCTTGATTGCGATTTTGCCGATGTTCCAGTTCCGGCGAAAATGTTCTATTCCCATGAGTTGTATTGCCAAACATCCAGAGAGAGAGAGGGAGAGTGGTCCATTGGGAACTGACAAAAGGCAGCACTTTGTCATATGAATCTGTTGTGAGGCGAAGTGCAATATTAACACGGTTCTAAAATATTCAAAAGTGAATGCCCTGAAATGGGTATAGATTTGCACCTAAAACCTTGTTCGGAGATTTCCAACAGTTACTTATGTATGAATGTGGAAAAGCTCAACAAGTTCAAGCAGTACTTTCGAATACAATTAATAAACTCCTCCTTCGCATTGGCATTTTGAAGCAAATTTGACATTTTGCCCGCCAGAATGACTACCCGGACGTGGTGAAGCTGTTCCTGAAGATGAAGCAGAACAACCACGCGGTGCTCACCGCGGTCGACCACAGCGGCTTCACGTGCGCGCACATTGCCGCCATGAAGGGCAGTCTGGCGGTGGTCAAGGAGCTGATGATGATCGACAAAGTCATGGTGATCCAGGCCAAGACAAAGGCAAGCCATCGATTTTTATACATAATATCGATTTATTGATTGATTCACCCATTTTATTTGTTGATTTTTATTGATGAATCATTGATTGATTCTTATTGATTTTTATTGAATCGATTAATTGTACTCACAGTTTGTGATCCGTTCAGACTTTGGAAGCGACCACTCTGCACATGGCGGCGGGCGGAGGGCACGCGAAGATTGTGAAGATTCTGCTGGAGAACGGCGCCAATCCGGAGGACGAGAACGCGAACGGGATGACGCCGCTGTCGTTGGCCGCCTGGAACGGGCACTCGGGCATTCTGGGCTGCTTCGAGCGCCGCTACTGGAGACGCTGTTCCAAAAAGGTTGGCCAATGTGTGGGTCTTTTGAATGCTGAAGAGTGAGACTCTTGATGTCTGGGACTGGTGAATCAAAGGCAATTGGCCTTCCTCATCACTACCTCCTCCCCTCTTCTTCATCAGCCTCATTTCTCACTTCATCCATATTCCTTTCCCAATCTTTTACTCTTCACCATGTTTGCCATTCTGTCTTTCCTCCTCACCTTATTCTTCCTGTACTTCCGCATTTTCCTTCTCTCTTCCTCATCTTGTGCATCTCTTCCAGTCCATCACCTCCTATATCTTATTCATCTCGTCCTCTAATTCTAATGTTTCATTTTCTTCTTTTCGCTTAAGTTCATCACAGCCTTCCTCCGGCTCTCTTTGTTTTCGCTTTTCCTCCTTTCGTCCTTTTCTCATCTTCTTCCTCATCTCTTCCATTCTTCATTTCTCTTCCCCTCGTTCATATCTTATTTTCTCTTCCCACTCTCGAATGTCAAAATTCCCTTTTCTCTAAAATGGTCGGAGAGATGGGATCACAAATGCCCATTTTGCAGACCGGTCTGAACGCCTTCCACATCGCCGCCTACAAAGGCCACTCGGACTTCATCAACGGTACACGCGCACGAAAAGATTGTGTTGCCGAATGGGGAACAGAATTTGCCTTTTGCCACTGCAGAAATCATCAAATGTGTGCCGGCCAGTGTGCGTTCGGAGCCGCCGCTGTTCAACCATTTGGTGGTCAAGGAGTTCGCAACCGAGGTGAATGGGGTGCACTGGAAATGCGATGGAAATATAGGTACACATATTGGCCGATTTTTGGCAAAATGTTTGGTGCCAAAACAGTTATCCCGAATCAAAATTTGTCCCCAATCTATAGTAAAATCGATGTCCCTATTTGTGCCAAATGCCTTTTGTGCCATTCCAGTACGGCTTCACGCCACTGCACTTGGCGGCGCAGGCGGGCCACGACAGCCTGGTGCGCATGCTGTTGAACCAGGGCGTGCAAGTGGGCCAAATGTTGGGACTCGTTTTGCATTCATTTTTGTGCCAAAAAGGTGGACGCTGCAACAACCACAATGGCGAGTCTAAAGCAAATTTAAAAGATAATTGAATATTTTCCTTTTTGACAGAACGTGATCCCGCTGCACTTGGCCGCGCAACAGGGCCACATCGCCGTGGTGGGCATGTTGCTGTCGCGCTCCACGCAGCAACAGCACGCCAAGGACTGGCGCGGAAGTGAATTTAAAAGTGAATTCTTCTTCCCACCTGTTCCCAGGAACCCCGCTGCATTTGGCGGCCGTGAACGGGAAGCGGGACATGGTGTCGCTGCTGATCGCCCAGGGCTCCAACATCAACGTGATGGACCAGAACGGGTGAGTAAAAGGGGGCAATTCCAAGTTCCAACCGAAACAATCGGGACATCATAAACTTAAATGTTAAAATTGGGAATTGAATTACTCAATCAATATCCTATAATTTTAATTATTTATTATAGGAGTAAATAGAGGTTTAAGAAATTAAAAAACATTGCCTAGTTTTAGCGTCTAAGCCTAAGGTTTAGTCACATGGGATGTCGCGCAGCCGGCTTCTTGGGGTGAACACCGTTGTTTGGGTTTTGGAATCCCTACGGGATTGCATTGAGTCTGTCGCCTTTGGTTTACGTTTACGCCTTTTTGTATGGTTGTCTAGATTTCAACCAATTTTAATTTTCTCTAAATTGCCTTAAAATAAAATCTAGTCTGTAATTATTGTGCAGAAAAGTGTGCTCTTTAATACATAATTGCAAAACAGACATTGATTAGTGGTAAAATATGGACTATTTTTGGCTTAAAAATGTTGGTTCATTTTGAAGGGGGAATGGGTCCACCCAAATTTGATTTGTTGCCAGTCGCTTCAATTCAATTGTTTGCGCAATGCGAATGGTATTTTGTGCAGGGACATGTGGGGAATATTCTGTGAAAAATTGGGCCTAGGTCACTTTGAAATCGGCGGACCCATCCTCTTTCTGAAAAATGTTGCTTCGTATCCTATTCAGAATTTCGCTTTCGACATATTTCTGAGGGCCAATTTCCAAACAAAGGCCACCCAATGATGGTTGTGGCATTCCCTTTTGCAATCGGATTGCCAGCCTTGAGAGAAGTCATTTTGCAGCTGGACGGGCATGCACTTCGCC
Source organism: Radopholus similis (assembly GCA_013357305.1). Classification (NCBI taxonomy): domain Eukaryota; kingdom Metazoa; phylum Nematoda; class Chromadorea; order Rhabditida; family Pratylenchidae; genus Radopholus; species Radopholus similis. Next base: position 4,527 of record VAHH01001216.1, on the reverse strand, counting down.
ACCAAGGCGGGCCACATCGACGTGGTCCGATTGTTCGTGATGAGCTCGGCGGACGCGCAGGCGGAGACAAAGGACGGCAAAGTGCCGCTGTGCTTCGCCGCCGCCAACAACCATGTCAGACATTCAAACAAAAAATCGATATAAACATCGATAAAATCAAATGATTGTAAAAACAACGTATTCAGATTGAATGTCTGCGCTTTTTGCTGAAGCAAAAGCACGACACGCACCAGCTGATGGAGGACAGAAAGGCAAATGCCCAAAAAAACATTTCGCCAAGCAACACGTGTTTTCACTTTTCACGTTTCAGTTCATTTTCGATTTGATGGTCTGCGGCAAAGGCAGCGACAACCAGCCGCTGCAGGAGTTCATCCTGCAGTCGCCGGCGCCCATCGACACGGCGGTCAAGCTGTCCAGTCTGTACCGCGAGATGAGCGAGAAGGAGAAGGAGCGCGCCAAAGACCTGGTCAGCTTAATACGGTGCACAAAAAATCTGGCTATCAACTAAAGTTGTTCACTTGTATGCAAATGCAAATCTTGATATCGACTTCTTTGAATGCCATGTCCAAGGCGTTGGACATGGGAAAGTCTTGATATTGATTTTTTTAAGTGTACGGTGTACAATTTTTTAACATTTGAATTGCTTATTATTTGCTCAACTGTTTGGAGTATCCCAAAACCTGACAGTTCGGCTGTCACAAATTTTCAATGGTTGTTCATTGCGCCTTTCCAGAGCAATGTGGCCATTTTCGCGGAGAATTTGGCGGTCGAGCTGCTCGGCATTTCGGCGGCCAAATACAACGCGGCGCTGTTGCTGAAGGCCAAGGACCACCGGGGCAGACCGCTGCTGGACGTGCTCATCGAGAATGAACAGGTGCCGGACGGGGGAGGGGTCTTCTCCAGCAGTTGTCGCTGTTTTCAGAAAGAGGTGGTCTCGTACGCGTCCGTGCAGCGCTATCTCACCGAGATATGGTCAGTTGGACGTGCGCCTGAACAAATAAGCTGAATCTGACAAGCTAGGCCACAAGATCAAACCAACCAGTTTTGTACATGGGTGGACAGACAGATACCTAATCACCAATCAGGATTGATTACAAGACCAGACTAAATCAAACATAAAAGTTGCACAGGTTCAGCTAAATCAACTGAGATACCTAGAAATTTAGATCGAGAATTAAGGCTCAAGCTAGATCGATACCATTTATCGACTACCATTTTATGCCGCAGTTACACGCGCGGACTTTCCGCCGCTCACTTTTAGTGTGCAAAATGAAAGAATATTTAAATGAAAGAATATTTCTCTCACTGTCCGCAAAATGGGGTGGGGTACACACTGCTCACTGTCCGCTCGCTCACTTTTTTTTGAAATGATCGGCCATAAAAGACCAAATGAAGTCCGTCCAGTTGAATCAAGCCAAATCGCATAGTCATAATCATAACAGAACAATCTTCAATTTTAAAATATTGTTGCGACATTTTTGCACCCACTATATTTCCCCTCTTTAAAATGAATTGCTTTGTATTCATATTTTTTGCCATTTCTGCACTTCCATTGCGCAGGACCGGGCGCGTGGACTGGTCGTTCGGGAAGACGGTGGCGTTCGCCTTCTTCGTGCTCATCTGCCCGCCCGCCTGGTTCTACTTCTCGCTGCCGCTGGACAGCCGCATCGGGCGCGCCCCGATCATCAAGTTCGTGTGCCACATCGTCTCGCACGTCTACTTCACCATCCTGCTGACCATCGTGGTGCTGAACATCACCCACAAGATGTACGAGGTAAAATGGGGGAAACAGAAACAACTGATCTGAGAAGTGGGAAAGAGTCACAGTCATGAGGTCATAACTCCGGAGAGAAATAAGCTGGACATTTGAAATGTGTTAATGCCATTAGATGAGCTTTGAATGGATCCAATTTCGGTTCAACCATTTTTGGCCAAGCTGAGGTCAAAAAACTTCCAAGATAAAGTTTGCTTAAAATGAAGGTCTGCCAAAAACTATAGCTAAAACAGAAATATTTCCATTCCGGGTATTTAACACACACATTGTGTTTTGCTCCATTTCTTTTCTGTCATTCTCTTCATTTTACTTTTGCCCATTCAATGTTCACAATTCGACATTCCAAATTCCGATTATTCGAAGCCAGTGCCACATCCAAATATTCCTCTATTTTGTGAGCCTAATGTGGGATTTTAATTCGAAGCCTCATTTATTTATATCTTATTCTCGAGGCGAATAAACAGTCAAAATTAGTGGTAAAAAAAGTTCCATTAAAAATCTGGATTAATACTTTTTTTAAATTTACTGTTTCCGCCTCTCCACACAGGTCACTTCGGTGGTGCCCAACCCGGTGGAGTGGGTTCTGCTGCTCTGGCTGTCCGGCAACCTGGTCTCCGAACTCTCCAACGTGGGCGGCGGCTCCGGCCTCGGCATCGTCAAAGTGCTCATTCTGGTGCTGGCCGCCATCGCGGTATTTAAAAATAAATCAATTAATAAAAATATTAAAAACTTTCAATTAAACCATTGGACACAGGCCCGAAAAATTAAATTTTTGAAGAATGTCGATAATGCAGCAAATGAATTTTTATTCTTTCATCTCGTTAAGATTGCGGTGCACGTGTTGGCATTTCTGCTGCCCGCGATCTACTACACCAATCTGGACAACGACGAGAAGTTGCACTTTGCACGCACAATGCTCTACTTGGTAGAGAAATATTAAAAAGGCTCACGCGTTTTAACCTAGAATTACGCCAATAAGCCTAGAAATTGGCATTCCTACAGTTTACCTAGGCAAGCTTAGCATGCATAGCTACTTAGCTTCTTAGCTTGCGTCTAATCCTAAAGCGACCTAGGCTTACGCTATTTGCCAACTTTGACATGTCATAAGTCGGTTCAAACTGCTTTGTGTCAAGAAATTCTTGTAATACATTCGTACTCAGCGAGAGGAATCGAATGCTTTTCGACTCAATAACTATTAGATTTCGCGTGCAGTAAACTGTAGTCCGCCCCAGAAATTGCAGTTTCATGACTGAACTCCTTGAACTCCAGGACATCGAGTTCGAGCAGTTCAAGGGGGAAATCTGCAAAACCGATGTCAGATTCGTATTCAGCGACCCAAATTACCCAATATGTGGCCAAAATTAGAGCAGTTGATGCATTGAAACGAAATTCCGCAGACATTGCATAAAGTCTGTTGTAATGAGTAATGTGAAATGTCATAACTTTGTTCGGAATGGTTCAATCGGCTTGATTTTGGTATCATTGGATTCAGCTCAGCGAGAGGAATCGAATGGTATATAGCATGCATTGGTTTGGTCAATTTAGGCAACCAAATTTGGGCAAAAACTGAAATTTTTGAAAAATCTCGGATTAAAAGTTAAAGACAGGTCCAAAATGGAAAAAGTCGAAAAATTTGGAACGCTTCACGAATTTGCGTGTCATCCTTGCGCAGGGGCCATGCTAATCTTCTCTGTATTGTTCCAATTTTAGTATATGTCCATTTGGAATGAACACTTTTTGGTGAAGCGAACCCGCTTATATAGAGACCAGAGAACGCTCCCAAATCAAAATGTCGCGTTGTTATCGAGGGGAGAGAGCAGAATGGAGCAAGTAGGCTGTCTCGTCGCCCCTCTTTCCTCTCCGGTGCACTATTTCTGTCGCGACATATTTTCTCTTTGGGGTGGAGGCGAAAATAAACGCCACACCAAGAACAGGCACATTTCAGCGCCCAGTGTGTTTGAGGGGCCATAACTCAACCAAATTTAAGGCTAAGAATGTGAATGAGATGTCATTGGAAGGCTAAAAGTGTGCACTATCCAATAGCCTATTCAGCTTCCCGGCTGCCCCAGCATTGGCCAAGTTATGGCCAAATGTTTGGAAAAAGCGGATCAATCAAAAATCGTTTTTTTGACAATTCAGTAATTATGTATGTTCTGAATTTCAGAAGAACCAGCTGCTGGCGTTTGCGCTGCTGTTCGCGTTCGTCGAGTTCCTCGACTTCCTGACCGTGCACCACCTGTTCGGGCCCTGGGCAATCATCATCCGGGGTAACGAAATACCTGTTTGGGCTCCAACAAGATACATATTTTTTAATTTATTATCTCGGCTTAATAAAATGGAAGACTAAATGATTTCAGCTCCTTTTGCCCTGGCTGTTGGCTGACGCTTTCCCAATTTTGCACAGATCTCATGTACGACCTGACCCGGTTCCTGGTCATCCTGATGCTGTTCGTCGCAGGCTTCACGCTGCACGTCACCTCCATCTTCCAAGTGCGTGTTCAGAACATTTTGAAAAATTAGGATTAGACATGTTATCTGGCGCCAAACTTTCCGTTGAGACCCAATTCATGAGGACTGATAGATACCTATATATGTCGCAGGAAATCTTGAGAATCAGGAAATCTTGAGAATTTCTACACAAACATAGCCAAACATGGGGGAGAACCGGATAGAAGTAGACTAATAGATAGTTTATGGCCACTTTCATAGTCAATATCAAATATTTAGGCCCCAACAACATGAATCTTAAAAGT
>VAHH01001215.1:0-13162 GCA_013357305.1 Radopholus similis | reverse complement strand
TACTTATGCAAATACTTTACAGAACTAACACTGTTTACTTTTTCTACATTTATATGACATCTAAAAGTCTTTAACAAATTGGGTATATGTGGAACGACCCATCTATTATCTAACAAAATACTTTGTCCTCGAACAAATACTTCAACTGTTCTACCATCTTCTGGTCTTGTATACAATGCTAAACCATTTTCTAAAACAACAGTCTCTTTCTGAAACTCCTTGGGGAAACCTTTGGAGCACTTCAGAACTTTTCTTCCATCCTTTAACACTTTCTCTTCCATACAGGGACATGAAGGATTCAAATCCCCACATGGGCCATGAATCATAAACTTTTTTACTAAATCATACAATGCTTCCGAACAAAGACTGCTGCTATTATATAGGAACGCTGATCTGTTGCCTGCACCAGTCCTCAGTCACTTGGATAGGATCAGCCGCCAGCAGTACCAGAGAGAGACGATCAGTACATCTCCCAATATTTCAGACAAGTGAAAGCAGAATTGTATCAACACTTAGACAACGCGACAAGACGCGTGCCTTCTGAACCAAAATCGCGCATGAATTGGCGCGATCTCCGTCACAAGGTGACGGAACAATGCTCTTCCCTGAGGGGACCACTGGAAATTCTCAATCAAACTCACCAATCAATCTCTATAAAGGGGGAGGACTAAATAAGAGTGCATCTTTCTCTCACCATTAGTATTTGTCGTTTGCTGATCCACCACTGCGGCATTCCCAGTTGGAGTTTAACTAAATAAATATGAAGTTTGATGAATCAACAACCAACAATGTCAATGCTATCATTCAAAAATATAAATGTTTTGTTATGTAATATAATTTACAAATTCAAAGTTAGATTATGCTTCCGATTCTGCTCGTATAAATTCAAATACTCATTGTGCATATCGTTCGGTCCACATTCGTGCCATTTGTTCGAACTCGTTCGGCCGGTGCAGCATTTCATCAGCAATTTCGGGTGAAATAGCAGTGCGTGGGTTCGGGCAGTGCAAAAGGGACACCAATGACTGCAATATTAGTTTTATAGAGAACAAAAGAATTTTCCGAACATTTTTTACCTGGAGTACAGTGGTAATGCTGGTGCTCGGCTTCCAGCAGCTCTTGCTGATCGTGTCCAGACAAACGCGTCCACTGTTAAAAAAGCCTTATAATGATTGAAAGTGTCTCCACTGTGCCCACTTGCAAATGTTTGGGTGATAAATGCGCGTCAAAAACACCAAGTCAGGCGGCACAAATGGATAGTATTCGCAGAAGCGCATCTCCGCAAAAAAAGTGCCGCCTTCGTAGAGCGTGCCGACGGGACCGTCGATCACAATCGCCCACTGGTAGATGCCCTCGCTGTTTGGATGCGCATGACAACTAAATTTAAAAAAATGATTACTTAATTAGAAACTGAAAGTGTATTGTGGCATTAAATATTTGTTTCGCACTAACCTACTGACTACGGTTAAAACTGACAAGCGAAAAGTTTTCGACAGATTTTTCGCCGACACTTGCGGACCCACACTCGTGGATTCTTTTAAGGGAAAAAATAAAATTGCAAAGTGAATAATTTAGAACTCATTCTACTCATATCGATGAGTTAAGTCAAATGGTGCTAAAAACAGACCGATCTAACCGGTGTTTGACAAAGTTGTGACATGCCAAATTTTAGAAGCTAAGCTTGCCTAATTTGGTTGCAAAAAATTTTCTTTTATTTTCTGTTCCAAAAAAGTCAAACTGTTGGCGAGAAAGACAGGAAAACGATCCTCCAATTTTTATTGCTTAAAAGGATCCAATCTATTGCCTAAGACGGACGGCCTTTTAAAATTTATAATTTATAAAACAAAGAATCATTTGTTTGAAATTTCAATTCGAAAATTGGCTCATACCTTGTCACGGGATTTTGTTTCAGCACTTGCAGATCGGAATGCAGCCGTTTCTCTGCAATCGATTGGGGCACACAGCCAAACATTGAGGAGATGGACTCATCTTGCGGTGAACAAGGCCGTTTCGTTGGCGAAGGAGTGACCTGAGAATGGGAACAAAATTTCCTAATTTTAATGTGAAAAAGATGACCAACAGAATTGCGCGTGCTCCCGGGATGACCTTGTTGTAACCGCTGCTGTACACCGCGAATCGGCATTGGCATTATTAACGACGAAGCCCCAATTGATGGAGTTCTCCCCGACTGATTAGACATTGTGACATCTAGAATATTCGCACTAGATACTGAAAAAAAATTTATAATAAACCAGAATCCATGCAACTGCGAAATAAATTGTTCAAGATTTCAGTGATCAAGTCTCTTATTATTTTTTCAGATAAGATTCTTCTCCATCAAACCTACTCCCCAACTCCCCAATCCGCATCTCCCCAATGTAAATCTCTATTTCATTATTCCTTATTCGTTTTTGATTTGCAGAATTGCAGATAATCCTTATTTGGCGAAATGCATTTTATGTATGGACGTCATGACGTCAATTTTTTCTGCCAACAAAAGCAATTTTTTGCCAAAACTTCCATTTAGAATGTTTGTATCAACATCTGAAAAAACCACGTTCATAATTTATTCATTTTACTATACCAATACCTATTGTAGGCTTTTTCAGAAATACAATTGAGAATTGATAACACGAAACAGAAATGTTTGTGACGCCAGTACTTCGCAGAAACTTGCATTTGGACTGGAAACTTTGGCTCCGAAATGTTTCGGCTAAAAATGGTCACGCTGAATCATCAAAGTTCGTACGGATTATAAAAAATATAGTCATTTTATCGTAAAAATTTTATTTTTAGAACCGGCGTTCGTCAATTGCCGGTGATTACAGAATTGAGTAATGTTAGAAGAAACGTGATGAGAACGTGGGACGCAATTATTCAGCAATATAACAATCATTCGGAGCAGGTATTGACACCTAATTATAATTAATCCGGTAGATAATGTATTAATTGATCAATTTTTTAGCATACCCCGAATGTTCTTTGGGAGAAATTGGGCTTTCCGCCTAATGAGCTTTACGCCAAAGGAATGGATATAAATGAGGAAGTGCTCAAACGGGTCATTTACTACTTGCATATTATTGATATTTTGTTTTATAATTTTAGATTGGCCAAGAAAACAATAAGGAATACTTTAATCAAGGAATAATCTCGTCGCAACCTTTCCCGGTCGAAGGCATAATATATGGCGATCAAGACCGATTGATGGTCTGTTTGGCATGTCAACACGCCAGAAAGCCAAATTCTCGGATTGTGAATGTCTGGTTTCTGATCGACACTGGCTCAAAACATACCTACATTTGTGAAGAAGCGATGCATCATATTGGCGCTGGATGCGTGGTTGACGGAAGTGTTCCGATTGTTATTCAGGCAAGTACATATTTTAGGATTCAATTCAAGTTGATGTCAATGATTTTAGGATCCGAACAAAGTGATCGATTGCAAGTTCTCTGATCTCGTGGAGTTTCCAGAAATCAACATTCTCGGCATGAATGCGCTGCTTAAGTTAAACGTGAATATCGAAAACATGAACGATGATACGCGAACCTTCCGACTGGCCAAATGGCGATGACAAGCAACTTTGAACTTTTGTAATACACCATAAATTTTGTTCAGCAATTCAGACTTTCAAAATGTAATTTTAAAAAATTTGAGTTTTATACTTTTTACAATATATCGTATTTTTAAAATTATGTATCTAGTTACTAGTTACCCAGATTTAAAGCTTATTTGCGCGAGAGATGACTGTGGACGAGTCCAACAAAAAGAAGAAGGAGAGCATTGTTGATTTGGCGCGTTTCGTCGACAAGAAGGTGCGAGTAAAATTCCAGGGTGGACGTGAAGGTGGCCTCTTAACATTTTCTGTTTGCTTCCATTTCAAATGCCAATTTTTAAGCTGCCGGAATTTTGAAGGGCTACGACGCACTGCTCAATTTGGTGCTGGACAATGCGACCGAGTTTCTGCGCGACCCGGAGGATCCGCTTCGAATCACAGATGAGAACCGCAACCTTGGACTGATCGTGGCGCGCGGGACCGCAATCACGGTTGTGGCGCCCAATGACGGCATTGAACAGATTGACAACCCGTTCGTGACAGCGGACGCCGAGGAATGAATTAATCTCGAAAGTGGGAATGAAATCAAGTTTGATGATTTTTTATTGTTTTCGCCCATTAATTTATATTCCATGAAACAAGCTTTTCGATTAAACCTATGTCGAACAAAATCAGGATTTTTTAAAAATTTGTGCGTAGTAAAAAGTAAATTGCTGGATCAGTCGAAAGAACGCCCCCCAACTTGTTATAGGACAACTCGTTACGCCCAACTCGTTACAGTCCAACGTGTAGCCAAGTATACGTTTAGCCTAAGCCAAGGCAAGCTTAGCTTAAGCGTAACGAGTTGTCTTGTAATGAGTTGGGATTTTACCAGTCGAAAGCTGAATAGACAGACCTTTGATATTTGCTATTTGGGTAGAATACTCATGGCTCTCCAATGGCATCTAAATCAATTTTTAGCAATGACCATAATGAAGTTATAGCTGATCAAAATCCCTACCATCCAATACTCAATTATTTGCTCTGTCCCATTTATCGTTAATCACTTTTGGCTTTCGTTTGCCCCAAACGGATAGGCGATAAACCCATTCACATGATGTGTAGGTGGAATGATCCAACCAATCCATCTAAATATTTACCTATTCCTTCCCATCCTTGTTCAACCCGCCGCCGTTCACATTCGATTCGCCGAATGAACGCGGGGCGGTGGAAATCCTCGAAGATGGATGTCGCAGCTTTTCCGTCCCACCCGAGTGCTGATAAGGAGAGAGTACACAGCGATCAAGTGAGATCAATCTGCTGCTGGGCTCCTCCCCCGCATCAACAGAACCAAACCGATTAGCGATTATATTTATATTTGTGTTTACGGTTCACCCACAAAAAGAATCAAATGATAATGCACAGCAGCAGACCAACAAAAAGAGTGGCAATGCAATTCCCAATGAAATAGCTACCAAAAGGTTGAAAAGCCACCAAATAGTGTTTCTTCAACCCAAATAGTACCCCACCAAGGACAGCAGTAAATAGCTGATTCGAAGCGTCTCTCTTAAAAGAGCTGAATGGAATGGTACCAAAATTAGGCCGATCTGACCATTCCAAACAAAGTTATTCAGCGTCAAATATTCATGCAAACATTTGGTAGCTTTTTCAACCACTTTTGGTAGCCAATTCAGAATTCACCTTATCCGATTCCCAATAGCCGAATAGCCCAATGCCCACTAGTCCACCGCCATTGATTCTTTGGTGCCCAGCAGGCAAACTTTGAGCAAGAGAGGAGGTGGGTGTTTATCGCTTCTGTGCTGCTCTGTTCGTCGAGTGACCTACTTTTTTGAACGCGCCCACTCTCCGCACCAATCTCTTCTTCGCCTTTGCCCGAACCCGATGACATTTGCCTATTTTTCGCCGCCACTCGCCACAGTTCTCGGGTTTTCGCCAGCAAAAAGGCCCTAGCGTCACTAATGAATAGCCGAATAGCGTCCGTCGCACACTCAGCCAGTACAGTGTGAGCATTTCAGAGTTTAAATTTAGACCTTGATCAGATCACGATTTCGAAATTTGTTGTTGCCTTTTCGTCATCTTTAAAATTCAATGTCCCATTGTTTGGGAATATTACTCTTTCCCTTTCATGTCGATGCATCAGAGCAGCTTAGTATTTAGATTTTAAGGGAACAGTCAAAAAGATGTTTATAGTTTATACATATATGTTATATGTATTTCGCTTTGTTTCTCCCTTTGTTTCCGCTTTTTCCCAAAAAATGTCCACTCGACTTAAAAATAAACTGCTGCGTTCTGCGTTAAACCACCGCTAAACATTGACATCACATTTCCGCAGAACCGTACTGGTTTTATGTTTTATCCCCGTTCCGAACCCCTATTTCTGCTGAACTTTGCTTTTTGAGCATTTCTGCGACCATTTGAGTTTTTGAGCAACGCGTGGATTTGCCTTCAGCACTAAAATGAGAATGCAATAAAATGCGCCGATACAACAGTCGAATGGATTATGCAAAGCGAATGGTCTCCACTGAGTTTATTACGCGTTGACAGCGTGTTGCTTGGGACCAATCCTGCGCCATATATTTGGGAAACGGGAGTCCCCTCCCCTCCCCTCCCCCCACTCTTGTCCATTCCCGAATTCCGGATCAGAGATCCAACAGATGCACGCACCCCTTCTCTCTTTACATTTGCAAGTGCATTCGAAAAATTGTTTGATATAATGATTATTAGGGATCGGATTTCTAGTTTATTACCTATTTGTCCTGCGTAATAGGTGATTTTTAGACAAAAATTTCATCACAAAAATGCAATAAAAATTGCCAAATTTACCTATTTTGAGCTGAAAACCTAAATAGGTACCTATTTTGGGATTTTGGCTGGCCTAAAAATCCCATCCCAAATGGGTAATGATTAATGATTATATGTGTAAATCTTTATTTACGCGCTTTAGCGTCTTAGTCCTAAAAACTTGTAATCGCAATTGCGAGTGTTTTTTTCGTTCTGTTCCACCGATTTTGTTCCCTGCCAAAAATAGCAGTTGTTCGGCGAACGAAGAAGTGCGTAATGCACACCGGACGATCACATTTGTTCAATGAACTCTGTGATCTTGATCAGGCTCGCGTTTTTAATATTTTATAAATATAATTTAGTTTTTCGTCTTTTTTCAGTTCCCAACTCCCCCACTACCCACTCTCACTGCAATCCACCAACATCTGGGCCGGGCTCGTCGAAGGCCAAATTCCAGGTGGGCAAAATGCAAATGGGCTTCCTTCACTTATAGGGGTTTTTTATTTACCCAAGCAACCACCCTTGATTTTGGTGTCATTCGATAGAGATTTCAATCTTATTACGGTTTTGGCTGAAAGTTTGACATGTCATAACTTTGTCCAGATTGGCCCCTAGTTGGATTCAGCTCGCCGAGCTCTATCGAATGGTATATGGTACCACACATTCGGCACAACTTTAATGGGGGAAAAGCCCCTATAAGTGAAGAAATTCTAATGTGCTGATTGTGCCGTTAAGACGAGATGCAAGCCAACAAAGAGCCGAACGGCGGGCCGTACATCTCCATATTGGGCGCGGACAAGCTGCTGTTCAACGACGGCGGAGGCGGCGACTGTGACGCCCATCCACTCTACCAGGTGGGTGCTCTCGCCAAATATTTACTTTTCAAATACTTTGAATGGGAAAACAGCCAATAAATTATACTCTCCTTTCATCGTCCGCCACCAATCCAATTTTTAAAATTAGTGGCAAAATTTGTTTCTTCCTTTTATACTCTCTTTATTTCACAACAACACTATCAAAAAATCAAGCAATTTGCAACAAATGAAATTAGGATTTAAAATTGGATTTGTGGCGAACGATGAAAAGGAGAGTAGTTTCTTCTGATTTCTTCTAAAATTTGAACTGCTGGTTCTTTTCGGTTGGGCATTTTTGGGTATAGTAAACAAACGCTTGCCTCCTTCATCAGTCCATCACCCCCGGAGGGCCACCGCATAGTCATCGCGTCGCGTTCACTTGAAACAGTCCCCAGTTGGCCTCCCAAAATCTCGTCGTAACAGAAACTTTTCGCTGTTGACGTAAGACCCACACACCAGCTTCAGTGCGTATAAGTCACGTAAAAGTGAATACGCAATTGATCAATGGAAGAGGAAAGGTGGCCGTGATAAAAGGGACATCTCATTCATTCATTGCATTCATGATTGCGGACATTCCTTGCCAACACTTTTGCCCCACCAATCCATCACTGAACGCGGCGGCGGCGGCGGAGACGAGCCGACAATCTTCGCCGCCCGCCGCGCGAAGTGTCAGAGCCTCTGTGGCGGTCGGCCGCCGCGCCTTCTTCGACGAACTGATCAGCAGCGCCAGAGCGCACACAGACACTCATCCCAGTGTGTGTCCAAGTGTCAATTGATTAGAAGTTAGAACGTGCTGAGACAATTCCTCAAACCCGCCACAATGTAGGCTTAGATGTAGAGGCTTAGGCTTAAGTGTGCTTAGGCTCTATCTAAGCTTAAGCTAAATTTTAGCTAACTTAAGCTTGCCTAGGCTCTAAGCTTAAACTAAGCTTTAAGCTTAAACTAAAATTGCCTAGGCCCTAGCTAAACTTTAAGCTAGCCTTTAAACTAAGCTAATTGTGCCTAGACTCTAAGCCTAAGCTAAGTTTTAACTAAGCTAAGCTTGCCTTGGCTCTAATGTCAAGCTAAGCTTGCCGCTAAAACTTATGGCGATTTTTGAGGAATTGACATAGCACCGATTAATTTGCGGTCGTCAGCCTTTTGTGCGTACATTTCCCTCTCCTTTTGTCTCTTTCCCGGAATGCAATCCCCGCCCCACAACCCACAACAATGGCCTATCGGTGGTCACCCAACAGCCCAACACAACTCCCCATTGTGTCCATTCAACACGCAAACATAGCGTGTCTAGGTCCCAAATGAACCGGGCGACCATTGGCCAAATCAAGAACCAACTGACAGACTCCCACAGTTGCTTATAGCTTCTTAGCTTCTCACGAAAGGCCAACGCTCCTTTTCACTAAAAATAGGACATTTGACTACAAATATTTCTACCTATCTACATGTAATATTTGTTCATATCTTTTTGACTATTTTTCTTCTTTATCTTGACATGTCCATTCACAATATGCTCAGTGCTCACACATTTTCACTATTTTATTAGGACTTTACTTGCCCATTCACAATATGCCCATTTTCGTTATTTTATTGGGAATTTTTTTAGAATCAACTTAACAAAATTATAGCAGCTATTTGTGTGTGGCAGGAATGCGTCTGTTTCAGAAGTCGCTGGGCAAGGACATTGGTGCACCGGGCGGCGCCAAGAAGTCGGCCACCGTCGCCAAAGGCGAGGCCGAATGGCCGCCGCGCTCTCAGCTCTGCAAGCTGATGGAGTCGCGCGGCACCGAGGCGATCCTGAAGCTGAGCGAGGAGTTCGGCGGCGGGGTCGATGGGCTGTGCCAGCGCCTGAGCGTGGACCCGGTGCGCGGACTGGCCTCCGACGCTGCGGAACTGGGCCGTCGACGTGACAAGTACGGCGCAAACACCATCCCGACCGTCAAGTCCAAATCGTTTTGGCGGTATGTGTTCAACTCCATGATTGAATTGCAAGTACGAAATTGATCGCTGACAGGCTTTGATCAGTCTAGATCATTCACAAAAGAGACCATTCATATCAGTGCGCATGCTCGATCAGTGATCGATACAGATCGATTTCCCATTGATCAATAGATCACTGATTGGCTTAACCTGACCTTATATTAGTCTAGATCATTCACAGAAGGCCATATCAGTGCATTGTATGCTTGATCAGTGACTGATCCGGATCGATTTCCCACCGATCAAGAGATTAATAATTGGGCCTAACCTGACTATTTTTGCTTCCCCAGACTGCTGTTCGACGCCAGCAAAGATCCGACGCTGATCATCCTGATCGTGGCGGGCTTCGTCTCGCTGGGGCTGTCCTTCTACGAGCCCGGCCCAGACGAGGGTGTGCAAGCGGTGCTGAGTGCCAACAACGCGACGGTAATGGATGCTGGCGCCCAAGTGCTGCTCGCAAACGCCACCCTTGACGGCGTCGACGCGGACAATGGCACTGCGATTGCGAACGCATCGCCGCCCTTCACTATATCGAGTGAGTCGGGGCATTCAACGGGGCTTTTAGTGAGTATTCCTCCTTATCGGACTGAGAGTTCAGCGCCGAACGTTTCAGCGCCAGGCTGTTTGAGGGGCCATAACTCAGCTAAAATTGAGGCTAAGAAAGTGAATGAGATATCATTTAAAAGCTCAAAGTGTGCCCTATCCAATGGTCTGCTCAGCTCTAAGATTGGCTGAGAATTGGCCAAGTTATGGCCAAATATTTGGAAAAATCGGCCAATTTCCGAGTTTTTGGCCTAAACTTGTTCAAAACTGGACCAAGCAATTCAGGTTTTATTCCTCCTTGTCGTTGCAGACAGCACTATATCGCGCCAGAAACCGCCCGATAAACGTGAAAAGGAGGAACAGCATGAAGAGCACGCGTCCGGCTGGATCGAAGGCGTCGCCATTCTGATCTGCGTGGTGATTGTTGTGTGCGTGACCGCAATCAACGACTTCTCCAAGGAGCGCCAGTTCCGAAGTGAGTGTTGTGGCATTTGGGTTAAATTTGAGGATGGTTGTCGAGGTGACCGACTTTCGTACAGTCAGTCAGTCTCCATCGACCATAATTCCACCCCTTTATAGATTCCTAAAAATAACAATGGACTGCTATGGCTTATAGCCTTATGGTTATTTGTGGTTTGTTTATAATTAAATAAGGAAAATGGTAAGCAAAAAAACAAAAAGGAGAGCAAATATAACAGAGTTTATCCAATCTTTCGGCGAAAAAAATCATTATTTCGGAAAAAAGAATACCTATTTGTCTAACAATGACTGATTTACGTGAACTCGAGTGTAAGTGGTGGCACGCCCGGACAGCCAATAACCGTAACCGGGTAACATTGGTTCGATTCCCACAGGCGCCACAGACCCGTTTTCCCCAAATCAACTCACCCCTTAATCGGCTAATTACTTTAAGAAGTTCCCCTCTTGTAAGAGGCCGTAAGGCCCTATAACCCTATATGTCTTTGTAGTGGTTACTGGTTAATCCACAACCATTGTTGTGATCTCGTACTCGTACTTTGGCCTCGTATTACGAGTACGAGTACTAGCGATTTTGAAAAAACCTGGTACGAAGTAAGAGTACGAGTACGAGCTCTAGGTACGGTCACAACACTGCCCGCAACTTCCTTTTTTGAAATGGCAATGCCATGAACCATGATTGAGGAGATTAATAGTAGGTCTTTACACTTTTAATTGGTCTTGTATATGTCGCAGTGAAAGTGCGAAATCCGTGAATATGCACATTCACTGATTTTGCACTTAGTTAATATGCATATTCACGGATTTCGCACTTTCACTGCGACATATACACTATTTTGTTTGCGCCGCCAGATCTGCAAGCCAAGATTGAGACGGGCCACAAGTTCTCCGTGATGCGCGACAACGAGGCGGTGGACGTGCCCGTGTCGGAGCTGGTGGTGGGCGACATTGCGCGCGTCAAGTACGGCGACCTGATCCCGGCGGACGGCATCCTGGTGCAGAGCAACGACCTCAAGGTGGACGAGTCGTCGCTGACCGGCGAGTCGGACCACGTGAAGAAGTGCGTGGACCGGGACCCGGTGCTGCTGTCCGGCACTTACGCAATGGAAGGCTCCGCGAAGATGGTGATCACCGCCGTCGGCGTCTACTCCCAGACCGGCATCATCATGTAAGAGCGCTGCTCTGTTAAAACCTTAAAAGTGCCAATGCCAAAATGGGCAAAAAGTGCCTATAAGTGGGCGTAGGAATGCCAAAATGGGCGAAAACCGAAAAGTGCCAAATGCCAAAAGTGGGCGTAGGAATGCCAAAGATTGCAAAAATGGCGTTTTTGTGAAAAATGCCAAGCGTGAATGATCCATCGTCCAAAAGTGGACTTTTGACAGAATGGCAAAGATGATGCCATGACCTATGACATTGACACACTTTCGCTTGGAAACTTGACATTTTTCGCCTAGTTCACTATTTTACATGCGAATTTTCGCTTGGAAACTTGACATTTTTCGCCTAGTTCACTATTTTACATGCGAATTTTCGCTTGGAAACTTGACATTTTTCGCCTAGTTCACTATTTTACACGCGAATTTATGTGTGGCAAAACATGCCAAACCATGCCTTCTTATATCTTGCTCTTTGCCCCCAGGACACTGCTCGGCGGTGGGAAGGCGCACTCGGACGGAGAATCGTCCCAGTCCTCTTCGTCCTCGGGCAGCAGCGACACCTCGTCCGTGGGCAGCACGTTCAGCTCCAGCGCCTCGTCCAGTGACGACAGCGAGTGCAGCGACATCCACGCAAAGTCCATTCTGCAGACCAAGCTCAGCGCGCTCGCGCTCCAGATCATCTATTGCGGTAAGTGAATGTGCTATAAAAAATGAGAAAATTTCGACTTTTTAGTTTTTATAGATCTTTGGCTTTTTTTAATTTTTATAAATTATAATCGTATCTGTCGCAGCTAAATAAGATTTCAGCTAAAATAGATTTTACATACTATTTCTCTGTGTATAGTGAGAAAAGAATGAGAGAGTGTTTGTTATGCAATGGGATTAATTACCGACCTATTTTGGTAAAAAAAGCGATCTAATTTTGAAAAATTAGGGGGGAGAACTACAAATTAGGTCGCTTTTTTACCAAAATAGGTCGGTGATTACCCTTATCCGGTTTGTTATGGTTAGAGAAAAAGAGTAAAAGAAAGAAAAGAGACAACATTGGCAGACAAGCGGAAAAGGGAAAATCTTATTTAGCTAGCTAAAATCTATTTTAGCTGAAAATCTTATTTAGCTGCGACATATCATTGGTCAACTTCTGGCCAACAATGAATTATAGAAATGTGGCACTTTGCTTTTGGGCTGTTTCCATCGATAAAATATAAAGTACATATGAATCCTTTTTGCTTTGTTTTTATGCATCAGAATTAATTGTAATAAAAATTTTCAGGCACCACAGTGGCAGTGCTCGCGCTGATCGTGCTGGTGGTGAGCTACTGCCTGAACTACCACGACGCGGGCCCCATCTTCCGCGTGGAGCACCTGCACAACTTTGTCAAGTTCTTCATCATCGCCGTCACCATCCTGGTCATCTCCATCCCGGAGGGCCTCCCGCTCGCCATTGCCCTCTCGCTGACCTACTCCGTGCGCAAAATGATGCACGACAACAACCTGGTGCGCCATCTGGACGCGTGCGAAACGATGGGCAACGGTATGTATGCGCGTTTTGGTAGAAAATTTCGATCGAACCGAAAATTGGGAAACGAATTTTGTGGACAAATCTCATTGAATGAATCTCAAAAATTGCTCGATGTGGATCAGCTGCATATGTTTTATGGGAAGCCTCTACCACTTTTTGACGAGCAAAGCGATTGCTTTTGATTGCCATCTGATCAATAATCATAGGGAGTCGTACGTAGAGACCGGAGCCGTACCGTAACGGACCCGTAAAAAGCCGTAACGGCATGCCGTAAAAAGCCGTAATTACGGCCGTAAAACGA
>VAHH01001214.1:0-13164 GCA_013357305.1 Radopholus similis | reverse complement strand
ATTAAATAAATGCCTTATTAGTTATTAATTTGAATTTTTGGCATAATGCTCGCAATAGAAAGAATTCTCCAAAAATACGCAATAGATAAAATCATCAGAGCCAATAGAAAGAATTTTTTGCCAAAAAGAAATATCTACATTTGGTAAAAAGTAGAGCTCCCTTCAGCAACGCCACAACGTGTATCGGCGCACGGCCATTTCGCGAAGCAACTCAAACTCTGGGTCCATGCCCTACCAGACCAACAGTTTGCCGCGTCTGGGCAGTTGCAGAGGAGAGCCGTACCGATTGAACGGCACAAGCGTTACGGCGAATAATGAACAGCGGACGATGCTTCTGCAGCGGCATCCGCCACTTTCAAATGGGTAAAAAAAGCATCGAAATTTTGCAGTTCTTGCTTTTGTGAGGGTCAAGTGACAAATCCAATTTAAGCAACAACAACAAACCTCTCATTTCTCTCTCATATTAACCTCTATTCCCTAAATTATCCAACTCCAAGGTGCGCAGTGAGGGGTTTTCTGTTCAATTTGCCCCTCGCATATACGCTGAGTGAAATATGAACTGCAATCATACGAGCACTTCTGTTTCCCATGCGTTTTTAATTTTTACTCAGAAAACCCATAGTTATTTTCCACGATCGCATATTTCATTCTTTTCTGCGGTATTTTATTGGCTGACTCACTTTTCTTTGCGCGCGCTGAGTAGCCAGAGAACCGGTCATCATTATTCATTGTGGTATTGGGCGAATTCGAAAGGAATTGCTTTTCTTTATTAGCAACAATGCTAGCAATACTCTATAGACACTGGAAATCTCGAATTTCCCTGTGCAAACCCTAAGTGCATTTGCCCACACAATTCGCTGTTGCCAAAATTTGGAATTGTCAGCATATATGTAAGTAAGCTCAATTTTAAGTGGTGCACGCCAAAAGGTGACTGATTTCGTTGGACTCAAAAAATACCCGCAATTTTATTCTTCTTTCATTTCCCAGTGCTCTAGGATGGTCCGCTAAAACCAAAATCCGCTTTCCCATGCCGCGCCATCTCGACCCCATCCCCCCACCCCTCCAGTATGCTCTGGCCTCGCATTTCGTGTGCGGGCAAAGGCAGAGAGAAAGAAACCCAGCAGAGCGAAGAATGCCCGGTGGAGGTCAGTCAGGTTCCTTCCTCTGCATTCTCTTTGCCATTGGAGTCGCAAAGCGAGAGCCGAGAACGAGGAAGATTTCTGCCGTTTGTTTGGTTTCTATTTTCCGCATCATCAACGGGATCATATGTTTTCTGTTTTCCCACGATTTTTCACCCTTTGCTGGCGGCCATTTGCCCGCTAAGCCCGTTTCTTTTTCCCGCGGAAAAGCATTCTAATTTTTGGAAAAATAAAACTTTCACCAAACGTCCGTTTATATTCCATATCGATTCAGCGTTAATCATGGTCCGGCCCAGTGATGCTTCGGCAATACACAAAATTGTAACTTTTTATTCAAAGGGATTTGGCTCTCGCAATTCTGAGGAAATAAAAAAGCACCGTCACTCGAAAAAATAAAACCTCCTCTGAACGCCAACAGCCAATCAATTCATCATCAAGCGCTGGAGGAGAAATCCGCCACTGCTGATTGGTGGGGATCTGTGATTGGCGTCAATCTCTCTCTGGCTCGCTGGCTAATCGTTTCTCTATGCGATTACGCACGGAAAATATTGATATTATTGATCCGAAGGGTTCTGCTATTAGAAGATTTGATTAATTGCGTCGGCCCCCGCCATCCGAAGTATTTTTTATACGCTCTATGGGACGACCGATCCATACACATTTGCACCTGATGAGGTGTAGTGGAAGTCGACTAGCGAATATTAAACCGGTTTTTGTGCGCAAGTAAAAATCCAGCAGTTCGACGGACATATTCATGTTTGGGGTGTTTATTGCGATTGCGCGCTATTTCCCATGCAAAACCCCAATTAAAAAATCGTTGCCCAGAACCGAGCGGAGGAAAGGTTTGATGAAACGCGACAAAGAATCCCTCCCAGTGCCCCTGCATCTACTCTTCATCATTCAGATACCTATCTATCGACTGGGCCCACCAGGTCATCTCACAGCCAAATATTTTCAGCCTTCGAGGCAATGCTTACCCAGTTTCCCCGATCAACTTATCTAATCAATCATTTCCTCCTCATACTGTCCCGTGGAACCCAAATTCCTTGCCCGTGGATGAGTCTAAAGGATTTCCCTCTTCGAAAAAATCTGGATATTCATTGGAGCGGAATGAAATAATGCACTCACATTTCCATTCCATTCATAGTTTTTCCTTATCTTTAAAAAAATTATTGTTTTTAAACACCCAATTCAACGTTATTTTTTCGGCACCTTATGCTCAGATTGATCGGATCATCAAGATTTTGGTACCATTCGACTCAGCTCGTCGAGACGCATCGAATGAGCTATGATTTGTTGATTTTAGCAAAGATTTTCATTTTGTGGGTATTTTAATGTTGTTTTGTGGGTATTTTCCATTTTTCTCAAAGCAAATTGGGGTTCTCTCAAAAAAGTTGGCCGGTACTGCTTTGCAATAAAAATTAAAATTGCGTGTGGACCCATTTTTCTAAAAGATCGGCAGAGACTAAGCCCAAGACACAACATCTGCCATTGAACAGGAGTGGCAGCAGCTGTCCGTCCACTGACCAATTCACTGGGAGGGGGCAAAAGCAGCGGCCGTCAAAAGATCAAAACGATTGTATATGATGGCAATTTGATTCGGCAATTGAATAAACGGCAAGCGAAATGAGCTGACCTGTTGGCAAAGGAAAAACGAAAAAAATTAAAATTCCGGGTGTCAAAAAAACCGCCAATGCATTCGCTAGTGATTGTCTTGAAGCAACCTTACACGCCGCTGCCTACGTAATTTGTTAAAAATGTCTGTTTTCCACGGCACCCATTTCCGTACCACTTGCCGTTCCAGGACCATTTTCAGTCTGCTTTTGCTGCACTCTCTAGCCCAGCCACCATTATACACCACCCCTCTCCAAGACTTTGTTCCAACCTCTCCACAGTCATGCATCTAGCATCGTTGAGCATTAAACTAATGTTTTTGGGCCAGCGGGAGCTAATTCTATCGCACTTTTGGACGGAGGAACTGGATATTCAATTTCAAATTGGCACATCCCCCGCTGCGTTCGTTCGCTTATTTTGGTTGTGGTCTCCATTCCCCATAAATTGGGGCCAATTTTCGGAGCATCCTCATTCCCAATTCTCTCCCAGATTTGTTCAATTCAAAGATTCTCAGCACAGCCACCAGAGGCATGTAGTCTAAGGGGAAAATGTACCGAATTGGCTGCGGCATTTTTGGGGCCAAAACACACCAACGCCCAATTCATGTGTTGTTCGTTTAAATTCGCCACATTTTTACGAAAAAACTAAAAGGAAGAGGGTATTCCGAAGGAAAGCTGAGCTTTCATTTCCTCTGCTGGATGGAAAAATAATGTTTTTTGTGTTTGTTTTGCGCTCACCATTTGGCTTGCGTTCTATTTGCGTTGTGATTTTATTGTTGCGCGCACGGAAAATAATTTTACAGCGGCACAACAAAGATGTGGGAAAACGCGGAAAAAGCAGCGGCGTCTCATTTTTCGTGAATCAGAATTCGCGAAGAAGAGCGAATCAATTAATTCTAAGCGCCCATTTCCGCGCGGGAATTGTTCTCCCCCCATCCCGATTTTGTCTTCGTCGCGAAAGGCGGTGCATAAGCTGTGCTGCTATTATCGAGAAATTTTACAAAGCTTCGCCGCGAATTGTCCTTGTTACGTGACCACTCTTATCTCGTCCTTCCTGGGCAAAAGTATAAACTCATTAATTCCGTTTGATAAAACAAACCAATTTTCAGCGATCTCTCCTCCGCTGGGGGCAGCATGCAAATGCGAGTGGAATGGACCGAACAGCAGCGACGTCGACTCTACCGAATTGCGCTGAACTTTTTCAACAAGTGAGTGCGACCGGTTAACAAAGTTTTTTAGTGACTGACACAACACCGACTTTTTGTGTGCATTATTTTGCAAAAAAAGGTTGCGCGATTTGCAGGAAACCAGACCGTGGCGTGCAGTTGCTGATCGGTTGGGGCTTTGTGGAGGAGAGTCCACGTGCGTTGGCCTTGCTGTTCAAAGAGAGGCGGGGACTCAGCAAACAGATGATTGGTGAATTCCTGGGCACTTTGCGCTCCCCCTTCCACGCCGCCGTGCTGGACCACATGATCGAAGAGATCCACATGTACAACATGGAGATCGACATGGCTTTGCGCCAGTTGCTCAAGCACTTTAGACTGCCGGGCGAAGCGCAAAAGATCGACCATATTTTACAGGTTTTGGAGAGTTTTCAAAAATATGATTAAAATGACCAATTAAATGAAAAGTACATAAATCGCTGTTACCTAATCATGATTTTAAGGCCTTTTCGCGCCGTTACGTTGCGTGCAATCCGCATAAGCTACCGCCCGACGAATTGTCCGACACCATTTACATTCTGGCCTTCGCCGTCATCATGCTCAACACCGATTTGCACACACCGTCGCTGAAAGACTCGCGTCGCATGAAGCTGGAAGAGTTCATAAAGAATCTGTCCCACGTGGAAGAAGCCAGAAATCTGGACAAGTGGGAAATGAGTGGAAGTCGGAAGAATGGTAATTTAACAATTCAGACAAATGCTCACGGGAATTTACGAACGGATCAAAGAAAACGAATTCCAAGCAGGCACGGACCATGTGACGCAAGTGATGAAAGTGGACCAGAGCATAGTCAGCAAGGAGAAACCGGTAAAAATAAAGGCTCCAAGAAAGGAATAACTAAAAGAACCAAAACTAAAGAATTTTCGAAAATTAGTCAAAAAAAAGTGTGCTGGGTGTGGGGTTCGAACCCACGCGGAGATGAACTCCAGCAGATCTTAAGTCTGCCTCCTTAACCACTCGGACAACCCAGCGAAAGACGGCACCGCAATGATTGGCCCAAATGTTCGCACGAGTCGCGTGAATGGTGAAATTGGCTTGAGTATTTGGAACGGGGTACTTTTAAAGTAAAGAGAGAAGCCAAAAATTGAAAATGGGATTTATATTCAGTCATACTTTGTCAACTTTTCAGAAGCTTTTGGAGCCGCACCGTCGTCTCATCTGCTACTGCCGTTTACACCAGATCACCGATGCCAACAAGCGCCAGTCTTCCGGTGCGCATCAGCGCGAAATATTTCTCTTCAACGACCTGGTGCTGGTGTGCAAGCTGGCTGGACGGAAGCGGCTGAACAGCAGTGCCACTTCCAGCGGCGCGGGCCAGTATCAATTGCGCTGCTGGAGTGCTCTGATCGGTCTTCACATAGAGGAGTTCCAAAACGGGTTATACCCACACGGACTGGTGATCAGCTGCCCAGACGGACAAGTTCTATTGTTTAATGCGAAGAACGGAGATGACAGGTACCAGGCTTGATTGTTTGACTGGCCATCCTTGATTGAAGATATCGCTTCGTGGCGGACGTCCGGGAATCGGTGGCCGAGTCGACCGAAATGGAGCAGTGGCGTCTGAATTTGGAGTTGGACAAGCAATCTCTGGCGGGCATTGGCGCTCGGCTAGCCGATTACAACTTCCATATTGCCTCACGACATCACCATCCCCCCAATGATGGCAGCGTTATTGTGCACTCGAGGGCAGGCACCAGCGGATTGATGGTGAGTTGAATCAACTGATTACGCAGGGCCGATTCTTAAGCATTGAAATTTTGAGTTTTCAGCTCAAAAATTTCAAATCACCAAATTATAGCTCATTCGACTTTCGGGCTAGTAAAATCAAATTTTTCATAATTTTGTTTTTTTTCAGAATCGACAAAACACCAGCATCGGAAGTAACAGCCAGTCGTCGTCGACGGGCACTGCCCCCAGTGTTGGCCGCACGCCAACATCAGTAACGCTCAACAACCACAGCAACAGCGAGTGCGTGGTTCAACGGGACTCCGGCCTTCCCGACATGGACCACACGTCCCACTCGCGCTCATCGCACTCTTCATCGCCGGCGGAATTCACTTGATTGGACGAATGGACAATTCGTTTTCTCACCTCTCCCTCATTGACTTTATTTTATTTTTATTCTATTAAATGGCCCAGCCACAGAAAGCAATTCAGGACCCTCTAACAAGTATTCAATTGATTTCTCTTGCAAAATGAGTATCGCCTGAATTATTGCTTTCGCAGGAATCGACCGAGATTCTTCCAATTTCTCTGCAAATTTTCCCTGTTTTCCCATTTAAAAAAACGACGAATTTTTATAAAATGAGAAGCGCATAAATACATTTTAAAATTTAAGAGTTTGCTAGAGTCTATCGAGGATTAAAGTGGACAGATAGGTATGTACACAATGGTTGGTGGGAGAATTGCGTCCCCAGTCCAAAAAGCAATCAATGTTGTTCGAAACTGCCTAGTCCATTGTGGTTGCTGAAAGAGGAAGAGGAGGAATAGTTGGTGGCAGTAGCCATGTTTTCAGCGGATGAGGCCGAACTCATTTGCAGTGCGCGACGCTCGAATGCAAACATATCGGACATCAGCAATTCCTACGAAAGAATTCAGCCAACATGCTAAGAAAATCAGGCCAACTTGCCTGAAACTCGAGTGCGAATGCGTCTCCATATTTGGTGGTGAATTTGCGATGGGTGGCCGCGATCTGCATTCCGAGCAGTGCTGATGCGTCTGGCTGAGCAGCGGAGTATGCATTGCCAGAATGACACCTCAAAATGTTATTTTGTATGAAAATAAGTATTTCAACCGAGATATGTAGATAAAAAATATACATCGAGCTGTTTTTTGAAAGTCCCATTTCATGAATGTTATTGGCACAAGTTGCAGCAAAAGGACCATTATATTTGCGATGGATTCTATTCACAATCTGAAACAATATTTTTGCTAATAAAAATTCGAAATAACCTTTTTAATTGCGTTCGTTGATGGTGAATTTGCAAGCAGAGAAGTCGGTACTTTTTCAAATATTTGCGCACTGTTCGTTACAGGATCTTCCATGTTAATGCTGTCAATGGCACGTTTCTTCACTGCAGTGACAATTTTCTTCCTCTCAATCTTCGTCTCGTCCGTATCACATGTGTGGACGGCGTTTACTTCTTTCAGCACCATATCATTGAGGTCGGTGTGCAATCGAGCCATGCAAATCTGCTTGTTCTCACAGCGCCAAAACTTTTTGGTTCCTGTAGCGTCCATTCGGTCGTAGTTGTAGAGTTTGCCATTGTGCACCAACTTGGGCTTTTGCCTTATGGATTCTATTTCCATTTTAGGTAATTTTGAAGTGTTATGTTGAATGCTAAACAGAGAGTTAAAAAATATATTTTATTTAGCGTTAATAGTCACTCTCGTTTGCATTTATGTATGTTGATAATAAATGATGAAAGAAATTATGGAAAGATACTCGGTTGTGGCATGACCCATGACCTTTATTTGAGTAAAATTCCAACTTGGACTGGTACAATCATAGCGAAAAAACAGGCGGCGCGAGATCTATACTCAAACCGATCTTAAATCGATTAATTTCTCCACACTCATGCCCTCATTTGTTATTCGATGCCTGTCCACGCAGCAAAATGAATATCTGTTCCTTGATGAAATCCTTGCCCTGAAATATTAGAGGGATCACAGTCAAAATCGACTAACAACTGACCTTTGGCACATACACGTTCTTGTCCAGTACCAGACAACTCAGATCAGCAAGACGGTCGATAAACTTGAACAGATCGGAAATGTCGTATCTTAATAATAAGTTAATCGTTAGTGCAGCTAGGTGTCGATGGTATTACTGAGATTTTAATTTGATTTATTTTTTCAGTTTCCGAGTATAGTTTCAAATTGAATCGGAATCAATACTATATAGGATTTCTAAAGAATAATTTTAAAGTGCCAAAAATAAGCATGTTCCTTTATTGGAAACACGCAGGGTCTCCAATATTTGTGTATATTTACTGAATGCAGGGCACATCTGGGTTAAGCTTTTTCAAGTGCTCCTCATAAATCTTGCACACAGCCTCCATGCAATCGGTCATCGTCTCATAATCACTCCTAAAAAAGTTTTCTACATTGGATCTAAGAAGGCGACTAAAAAACCATGTTCGAGAATCCACCTTTGAACTTGACTGTATCAAGAGAATAGTGTGCGACATTGAAGTATTATTCGTCAATTGAGCTCACAAAATTAGTTTAAATGTGTATACTAGGTATCAAAATAATGTAAGTGGCTCTCTCCGAGTCCACCCCAACTCGACCAGACTATTAAATAAAAATAGGATTAAATAATAATTCATATTATGTCTAAGCCTAATGTGAAGCCAAGTTGGCTATAAAATTCAATATAATGTATTGATATAATTATATAAATGTTTTAGACAAATAATAATCCAAATTCAATCTTTTTAATCATTCTTTATCGCAATATGTTTGCAAAATAAAGAAATTCATCCGATTTTTTAACACCAGCAGTGCTACCGCTGGCAATTTCATCCAAACGTTTTGAAATTATTTCGTTTGGCATCCCGCAGCGGGAATCCCGCAAAAATCCCGCATGCGGGATTAATCCTGCACAGGCAAAAAGTGCGGGATTAAATGTTCCATTTTTTGGGTGGCAGAAAAAATTGTTTTGGGTGGTAAAAAAATTGACGTCCTTAATAAATTGGTAAGATTCATTTTTGAATGGAGAGCAAGTCCGTTTATCCAAGGTATTACGTCAGACTTTATCCAGACTTGTGCTACCTAGTGAATAATGAATATCATTTCATAAAAATAATAAAGCCAAGCAAGCCTCGCTCATTCGACTCAGCTTGTCAAGACGCGTCGAATGAGCTATAATTTATCGATTTAAAACATTTTGACCTGAAAAACTCAAAAGTGTCCCCCTATGGTTTTCGAAATTTCGAACCTTTCGAAATCGGCTAAAAATGCTTTTCCGTTCCCTAATTTTGATTGCTCTATCGTTTTGGCGCATAAGAAAACCTATGGAAATGATATTGGGCGAAAAAATTTGGGGCAAGTAAAATCAAATTTTCCCTAAATTTATTTAGGTATTATGTATTATTTATACTTTATATTTATAGGTATTTTGTCAGTTTTATTAAGACAATAAAATATAAAATGGGCCGAAAGAAGAAGAAGGCTCAGAAGCCATGGTGTTGGTAATCGCTTTTTCCAATGGAAGAGTGTGACCAAAATTTTATAATTAGGTATTGTAATCGCGAATTCGAAGACGAGAAGATTCTCATCCAGCACCAAAAGGTTTATATTTCAAAGGATCCTACGTTTAAAGTATTTAAAGTGCAATTCCATCTTCCATTTGCAGGCCAAACACTTCAAATGCCATATTTGCAACAAGAAGTTGTTCACGGGGCCCGGACTGGCGATCCACTGTATGCAAGTGCACAAGGAGAGCATCGACAAGATTCCAGGTGCTGTGCCGGGCAGAGACAATGTGCAAGTTGAGGTCTACGGCATGGAAGGAATCCCCGCTGACTCGTAGGAATTGTGGACTTTATTGTTTTAAAAATTGAACAGAGTGCGCGGCACTGATGGTGAGTCGACTCCACCACCGGCTAAGATCCCACGCCCGAACGCTCCGTCCATTCCAATGCCGGGTATGATGCCGCCCGGAATGGCGCAAATGCAGCCAACCGTGCCGGGCATGCCGCCGATGCCCGTCCAGCAGTTCCTACCCTCGTCAATACCATACGGAATGACAGGCTCGTCACTAACTAAGAGATTACTTTGATCATCATACCTAGGCGTACATATACCTAACTTCCTTATAGTTTGGCCAAAATATCCCTAAACCATTTTATAGGTTATCTTTATACTAAAAACGATAGAAAAGTAAAAATTAGGGCACTAAAAAGCATTTTTAGCCGATTTCGAGAGATTTCGAATATTTTAATTATGCTAATCCATCATTATCGAATAGCGGCTACTGGCAATTATCCTATATTGTCTGTTCATATCAGGCTTTGCGCCGCCGCGTTCGATACCACCGCAAATAGCGGCAATGATGGGCGCCGGGATGATCCCTTCGCCGGCAGGCATTGTGTCGCCAATCGGTAATTCATCCGCAGGGATTCCGTTACCCAGTGGCGGGCCGTCCAGCAACACTGGGGGAATTCCGATGCCTCCGCAGGCAGCGTTCGCGGCCTATCAAGTGGGTACATGAGACACAAAATGAGCGGAAAACGAATTTAGGACAGCGGAAAAGGCGATATGAAGGGCTTGAGATCGGAGTTGAGCGGTGCATCGACGTCGAGGGCACTGGGCGCCGCAAAGACTCGCATCGTGTGTCCGGACGAGCTCACTTCACTGGTCGGTTTGCCGCTACTAAACATTTCTTTGATGACCGTTTTCAGGAGGAACTGATGGCCCTGCGCGTGGTGCCACAGTTCGCGCATGGGCTGATGCCCTTTGTGCGCTAATAACCAGTCAGTGGTCTCCATCTTGTGTCCGCGACGCAATGTGAGTAAAAACTGTTCAGATAGCGTCTATTTTGGGAATGCGCCATTAAAAGGTTGGCCACTGCAATACGACCTTTGTTTTAAGCGCTAGCAATAATGAACTAATTATTCATTGTCCGCGCAAGGTTTGGTGCTTTTTCAAAAAGTAACATTTAGCGCGCAAGGTGCAAAATTGTATTGAGAATGTTGTGAAATAGAGTCCCGCTTCTCCAGGTAGCAATCCATCCAACTACGAATTATTTCCATCGATCGAACAAAACTTTTCTGTTTTATTCGTTTTACGATGACTACAACCATTTTTCCTTTTAGGTCTCCTTTTGCCCTTTCTGTCCCCCTTTTGCCGTGCGAGGAGGTCGTTTTTGTCTGTCCAAGACGTCGAGTAAGTCCCTAAAGAAAGCGATACACACGTCCGTTTGTTACAATGTCTGAACTGATAACGATAAAGCAATGACGAATTGATTCGTCAATCGATATATTTATTTAACAAAACAAATGATTTTGGGTGGGTTCGACCAGACGGCTTTAAAGTTTCAACAAAGCGGGCAAATGCAACAATGTGTGACACTATTTTTACTAATCACTAGCAGAGCGGCCGATCTGTTATGTATCCCTCATGATAAATGACACCGATTGAATGGATGGAAAATGCAAAAAAGAAGTGAACCACAACCGGAGTTCGAAACACAAAGAGACAATATGCTCGGGAAGGGGAGCACAAAATGGGGGTGGAGGACGAAAGAACGAGAGAACCCATCAAAAGCACTGGAGTAAGCTCTGAGCGAAATGCAGCGTCATCACAGTTCGTCCAGAAAAGAGATGGTTTGCCTGCAAAATCGACGATTAAATTCTTGCAGTCCCCTGGTTTTTTATTGCAAAAATCGCTTGAAAGGGTGCGTTAATTGCCTACCCTTGTTGCTTTTTCTGCCATCGCTTCATCTGGCGGTAGCGACCCGAGTTGGCCAGCTTCTCCTTCTCGTCGCGGTCCTTCTGCTCCTTCCACCGCTCGAACTCCTGTCTCTTCCAGAGCTCACACGCCAAGTACTCGTCCAACTGTTTCGGCTCACTTGCCTTAAATAATTCGGTTGGAGATTAGAACAATTGGCCAGTGTTGCGCTATTAATTCCTATTCCAAGTGCCTACATGGAACTGTTCTTCGCTGAGCTTCAAATGCTTCCTGATCAAATACAGTTTCGCCTCCTCGTCGTACTCCTCCTTACGAATCCAGTATTTCAAAATCCACGCAGTTCTCCACCGCGTCCACTGAACCAAAGTGACGGGAAGGATTACCTGGAAATTAAAAGGTATTATGCTCATCAGTCGTGAGCCAAACCAGCTGCCAGGCAAGTGTGTCGTACACGCTTGGCGGTCTGTATCCCCCACTGATGCTAATGTTCTCTTCAATGATCGCGCTTAATATAGCCTCTGGCTCTACGCCATTTTTTTGTTTTTTCTTAATTTTCCCGGTCAATTTGTCGAATTCTAGTACTCCGCGCTCCCGTGCCACTTCCACAGCCATGGCGCGGAACTTCACCTGCTCTTTGGCGTAGCGCAACGCTTCTCTATACTTCTGATGTGAGCTGAGGTACTGCAAAAAAGGAAATAAAGAGGGAAAAACACAGAATTATGCCTGAATGATTGAAATGAGCAATATTGTAACCGCGATGACAATGCGCACGTCGACGCGTGGTGCAGTGCGCAAGCGATAATATTGATAGTAATTGTAATAGCGCTCCTCCGGATGGTCTAGATAGTAGTCATAGTATTCACGCGTCTCATCATCCTTCAGAGTCTCATAAGCGGTGGCGATCAATCGAAATCTGACTTCGGCCTCTTCGCGTTGAGACTAAAAGAAAAGTTTGAAAAATTTATTGTTCGTAAAAATAAAAACCTCTTCTTTTATCCTATCCGGATGGTATTGGCGTGCCAACTTCCGATAGATTCGCGGCAAATCCGACTTGTTGAAGTTGTCGCGCGAAATTTCGAGGACTAAATAAGGTTTATGACTTTATGATACACAAATAAAAAAAACCATTTACCATCATAGCAAGTGTCGTAACCACAGTATAGGCCTTGAGCTAGTCCAACTGCGAAGACTTGATTGGGAAATTGAAGAAGTGCGATGCATAATAGCGAAATAACCGTGCTGCTCATTTTAAAATGCCTATATAGAGTGCATGAAATAAAGAGATGAATCATTTATACTTTATCAATTATCAGTTATCACGTATTGGTTATATTAATTATTATTATTACTTATTATTATTACCTACATATTACTAGAAGCAACCTGCAAACTCGTTAATAAAATCGAGACAAAAAGAATACACTTCTCAAGGGAGCATATCAAATTTGGTGAGTTGTAAAAAATGGAGATGGAGAATGGAGAGTAGCTAGCAACAAACAAGCATGATGAATGATGATTGGTGGATTTGGCTGGTTGTTGCGAAAAAGCATAAACGCAAGACTGTGCACAGAGATGAATTGGTTAGATACTAAGTCATGACATGACGTAGGGATCGGATTTATATTTAAATCAATATTTTTTTTCCAGATTCCCCATGGCCTGAAACGAACGAAAAACACATTAAAAATTCGATTTGAACACTCTAGCGTGTACTTTAAGATCAATATTTGACAATATTTTGGACTTTTTATCAATATTTTCAATATTTATTTT
>VAHH01001213.1:0-13191 GCA_013357305.1 Radopholus similis | reverse complement strand
GAATTTTGGGGCTTTTATATTGGTCACTTTTTGGATAAGACCGGTTGGAAGGCATTGTTCAATTTAAATTTACAATTTTTTATTAACATTTTATTTTATTAAATTTATGCGAAAAGAACAAATGTAATGTAATTCCGTTGGAATTTCGGAACTTTATGCCTCTTCTCATCGGCCCGCTGCCCGCAGAACCGATGAGGCATTGCCAGTCACCTCCGAACTGCGCAGCCATTTTGTCCGCGAGGTAGTACATTGTCTGGTCCCACTTGAACGATTGATTGATTGTTTGAATTTATTTTCTCAACACTCACGTCGTCGCCAAACAGTTGATGCGCGTTCCGAGCCAGCCGTGTCGCCCTTTGTTCTTCTTGTGGTGTCAAAGAGGAATAGAGAATATGAAATTCCATTGTATATCTGAAAATAAAGATAATAAGTTGAATGTTTGAATCCCGGTTAGTATAGTGGTGATTATTACACGCGATTTGTAGTCCGCGAGACGGGGGTTCGATTCCCCCATCGGGAGAAAAAAATTTTGTTTTAAAACGGTTTGATGGAAGAGGGAGGGAGTTGGGGTGCTCGCTCCCTGGGGTGATCTTCGACCGGGCGAGGGAGCGCAGCGGCGGCGCCAGACAGTTAGAAGGCTGGCTGGCTGCTGGGTGGCTGGGCGCGCGTGGCTGGCTGCTTGGGGCCCGGGCCCCAAAGGGAAGGCTGCTGGCTGGCTGTGTGCAGAGGCTGGCAGCGAGCGGGGAAGGAAGGGAAGAAGGGAAAGTGTTGCGAAAGGGAATGAACGTGCAGTGGGGGAGAATGCGGAGTGAAAGTGGGGGACCGTCTCATCAAAAATGTTGCGTGCAATAAATAAAAATGATAATTTTAATTAATTAAATATTTTTAAATTTTGTTTGGCGTTCTGTTTTGCGCGTGCGCTTCCGCGTGTGCGCGTGACCCGGGCACGTGACCTTTGCACACGTGACCTTTGGGTGTGCAGCACACGTGTGGGCCGCTAAGCCTAAGCCTAAACTAAAGTGCCCAATAGGTATGGGAATACGTCCCATAGGTATGGGATGAATACTACCGTACCCCCCAAAAGTACAGTATCTACAGGGGAAAAGGTAGATATTAACTACTTCAGTACACGTTTCTTGTTGGTACACATGCGAACAGGCATCATCTGTGCCATCGTCGCCGGAGCAACTCAACGCTTGGACTGGACACAAAATTGAAATGGAGCAAAAGAGGAATGTGAGAACGAGAAATGGAACGATTTTGGAAGCAGCCATTTTGTCTTTCTTCAGGTCAAACGAAGAAACTGTGGGAATTAATGAAAGCTTTAGATCTTTGGAGTGAGGTTTTTGCTTGAATTTGATTGACTTAAATAAACAGGAGGAAGAAATTATTTAAAAAATTGGTACTGATCATGACAGTGAAACAACACCAAAACCAGCTCTTGTTTCACCAAATGCCCAGCCAATGGGCCAGCCATTGTTGGCGCATCTGTGGATTGCATGAATTGGTGGGGTGCCGCGACTGTGGACGCAAAATTGAAAATTGGAGAGTCAGAAATCGAGAATAGGTGAACACTGAACAAACTCAAAATCTCTGGCGGAACACGTGCGAATCCGCCCAAACTTTTGGTGCGGATCATTGTGCTGACATCACCTGCCTGTTGGGCGTGGCGAGGCAATTTTTCTGTTGTTCAGGGAAAAAAACTAATTAATTTTCACGCGCATTAGTATTCCATTATTTTACTTTTAAAATGAATATAATTTTTTTTTAATTTATCGCTAAAATTTTGGTTGAGATTTGCCAGCTTTACTTTTTACTGCGTGAAATGTTTATTATTATTGCATCCCCGATTTTGTGGCGCCAAAATTTTAGCAGATTAATACTCATCAAATAGGGGTGCAGTTGAACAAATTCAAACACATTGTTTTTGCCATTTATTTGAGGACATTATTATTTTTGATGCGGATCTTTTATTCGTACTCTGTTTTCGGAGTGCAGCCTCCCACTCGGCTTTCGCTCTCTCCAAGCAAAGTTCTGATTTAATTTGATTTTAATTTTTTCTACAACTTTTATTTCTGAACCGCAATAAAACATAATTTTTGTGCAAATTAATTGCAACTTTTCTATGAGTTGTAAAAATCGAGAAATGGCAATTTAATGCAAATTTTTCTTTCGTCTCTTTAAATTACCAGTTTTTATTCAGAAATTCAGAATTCAAATGTCAAATTTTGAGTCCAAAACTTTTTTGATGTCAAACTTTCATTCAAAATGGGATTTTCGACAAACATCAAAATAATGGACCATGGGCGTAGCTTTAGGTTCTATTTGGTTTTGGCAACTTTTGTTAAAATATACCCCAGAATATTTACACCCCATAAAAGTTAAATTGAAATTTGGATTTCAAAACATGATAACCTCTTGTGCTCTTCCGAATGTGAAAACGTACCGCGAAATAAGCGCAAAATTTTTGTAACAAAATCGAAACTCATAAATCCATTCCCTTGCATTTTTTTTGCGGATCTTACACATACTTCGTTTTCGGAGTTCAGTTTTCCAGCTTGCTTTTGAACAAAGCAAAATATTGAAGCGGCGTCCAATTTTCCAATTTTTTATAAATTTGAAAATCCTTTTATCATTCAGATACCTCTAT
Organism: Radopholus similis; assembly: GCA_013357305.1. Lineage (NCBI taxonomy): Eukaryota > Metazoa > Nematoda > Chromadorea > Rhabditida > Pratylenchidae > Radopholus > Radopholus similis. The sequence continues at coordinate 10,541 of VAHH01001213.1, read as the reverse complement.
TTGCTTTCAGTCGATTAACGAACAACTCTTCTTAAATATTTTTTCAATGTTTATTGCCCCAGCCATGCGTCCAATTGCGCCTGCATCGTTTATTGATTGAATGAGGAAATTGTGTTCGGCGCAGCCATCGACCGGTATCAACGGTTTTTGGGCCGGGCTTTTGCGGCGAATACATTTCTTTTGTTAACTCGCGTCTTTATCGAAAATTTGTAAATTTACGAAGTTTAACCTTGAAATGTTTGAGTCGGGGTCATTAGAGCGCCGCCATTAGAGCGCGGGGGTCATTAGGGCGCCAATACCTATTTTTTTCAATTTTTAGTGTAAATGTGTGATTAGTGTTCCTTGTTGGTATGCTAGAAGGTTTATTCTAAGAAATCTTGAAAATTTTGCGACAATAATGACAACCGACGAATAAAGAATATCCAATACAATTCAATTGTGAGCGACTTGCAGATGGAATCGACTATAAATTTGTGACGAGATTAAAACTCGAAAATGAAAATAAGATTAGCAAATTATTCACTGCCCATTTGATTGTTACTTGCAATTCCCCGGAGAAACTCATCCATATTAAGTGGGTCGTACCGTTCCATAATTCGCAAAATTCGTGCGTCCAAATCCCGGAATTTCTTGAGTTTGGCCGGCGGCTCATCTCCAGCAACAAAGTGTGCGTAATCCGCATCACGATTCTTCTGTTCTTTCCACAAGGTTTCGATGAACTTCCAGATTGTCGGGCACCAGATCCGCGATTGTTTGAGGATTGGGCGGAGGTGCCTGTATCTCCCTGCGGGCTCTTTTGATAACCTGTATTTTGAAAAATGGGCAAATTTCATGATTTCATAATAAAATAATTTTTCCTTTCCCTTGCGTGAGTCAATTTGTTGCTGAGCCATTCTTCACCTTTATTCTTTTTACTAAAATCTAAAAAGAGAAAAAATTTATTAAATCATCTTATTTTTCCTCAATTTAAAACAATAATTACTTAATTACAAATTACAATACGAAAACTTAGAAGCAATGTGAAAATCCTAAGGTGTAGCCAAGGGGCTATTTTGGCTTAAAAGCCTAGGCAAGCTTATGCTTATGCTTATGTCTAAGCCTAACGTGTAGCCAAGTATTGGTCAAATCGGCCTAATAATGTGAAATAAATAAATAAATTTAAAAAAAAAATCGGCGCCCTAGTTGTCAAAAATGACAGCCAACAATTTTATGGGTTGCCCGCTGATGGGAATGAGACAGAAATTTGGAGTTGCATTTGACAGTCTGATGAGGTGGTTTGCCACAATTTTAACGGTCACTCTCTTCTCTGCTGCCCAGCCCTCTCGCCTCTCTTCTTCCCTCAATTGGTTATTGGATGACTCGGCGGATGGTCCTACTGATGTGATGGACCTAAGGGACATTTTGTATATAAAAATTTGGGGATTTTGAAAATTTTACACTGCAGGCTCATGTGCCAAACGTAAAGCTATTTAATACTTCGAAATTGATTTTGTGGTGTGGTCATTTTAGTTTTTTAACGATCAATTTCTGCTGCCCGGCTTCGGACAAAATGCCAACAAACAATTCTATGGGGTGAGTGAGCCATCGGAAGTGCAGTGCCATTATATGGTTGCTCACTAGAATATGAAATTTGACATGTCATAACTTTGTGATACGACTCCCTAAGAACCCTTTTTTGATGTCTTATATTGATTTTTAACGATTTCATTAAAATCTCGAATTTCAATCTCGACCATCGAGATCTCAGTCCGAAAGTATCGCTCTCGATCTCGACCGAAATTCCAATCTCGGGACGTCTCATGACTTGACGACTTGATATTTCTGTTTTCTGCCCGACTGGCGGGGCTGATCCGGAACTTCTACGCGCTGGGTTCGTTGCAATTAAGTAAAAATATAAAACCCTCTATCGAGAGTCCCAAAAAAACTTTTTCAATTTACTGTTTTATTGGCTTTATTCAGCTTCCTGTTAGATCGTCCTTTTCAGATTCGCTTGACGCTACTTTCTCTTTAATCGTTTTTCTCGAATTCATTCAATGAGCTATATGAATTTAATTTTTTGCTTTAACTTTTGTAACCCATCTACAACTGACCTTGCGCCATTGTAAGGGCACTGAGTGTCTTTTAGCTGGCTCAATAAACGGACGCCGAGAGGATCCAAAATTGGAAACAATAATTTAACGTCTCATAAATTAGTCTGAGAAAAGAGGGGCATTAAATAGAAGAGAAATCTCATTTTTAATCTAAATTGGACGAAACAATTTAACACATCACATAAATCATTCAGTCAAAAGAGGGGGTGTTAAAAGAAGAGAATAGGAAGCGTTATTCGGCGCAATTCAAAAAGCAAAGCGACCACAAGTGTCAATCCAAAATGAGTTCAAATGCTGCTGCTCAAGCACCCAAAACAGGCACTTGGGCCTTCTTCCTCTGCTGGCACTTCATCTACCGACGGCGCTTCTTCAGCAGATCGCACTGCAAGAGACAACGCAATCAACTTTTGAATTTGAACTTTGTTATTGTTTCTCGTTTCCCACCTTTTCGCAGCGGCAGCTCAAGTAAGGGCACTGACCTTCTTGTGGTCGCGGTGGGTGCGCTCTGTTCCCCGTGGGCACTGCCGCCCCACCCCAACTGACCACAACCCCAATGTCATCCCAACTCACCACAATCGCTATTTGTCCCCAACTCACCACAATTAATATTTATGCCCAACTCACCACAATTGCTATTTATTTATGCCCAATTCACTGGTGCCCCCTTCCCGAACTTAGGCTAAAAAAAGCCTACTTGGCTATACTTTTGGCTAGGCTAAGCTTAAGCTAAGCCTAAGCTAAGCTGCCTTGGCTCTAAGCTTAAGCTAAGATAAGCTCACAATTGCCATTTTTGCCCAACTCATACCAAATACTTTTGGCCTAGACGTAGGCCTAAGCTTAGTAAGCTAAGCTTGCTTTGGATAAGCTAAGCTAAGCTGCATTGGCTTAAACTAAAAAGTCTACTTGGCTATACTTTGGGCCATAGATAAATATTCAATTTGTGGTGAGTTGGGCATAAATAGCAATTGTGGTGAGTGAGTTGGGGACAAATAGCAATTGTGGTGAGTTGGGATGACATTGGGCTTGTGGTCAGTTGGGGTAGCGCCGGACACTGCACAGCGCGCACTTAGGTTCCTGGTCCTCTGAAAATTTTTTGAAAATTTAAATTAATAAGATTTTGTTGTTAATTGGATACAAATCTCGTTGTACTGGTCGGTAAATATTTTGTGTTATTGTGAAAGTAGAAATAATTATGGATAATATTATAATTGAACAAATATTTTTGACGGGATGCCCAACAACCAAAATGGATGAATGTATATTTTTGATAGTGGCAACATTCGATTTTAACCTTTTAAAAAGTCGGACTTGAGTTTACCTATTCGGAGCTAATTTTATTTAGCGACAGACTTACAAAATTTGAGAATCGCGCATATCGCAATGGTTATGTTTTCGTTGAACGGATATATAAGAATTCCTAGTCATTAGTTTATGGTTTGGAAAATAAAAATTTTCCTACAAATGTTCGAAACTCGTAAAGCAATTTGCACCCACCGCATTTGGTTTGACAACGCGTCTTTTAAACACGCAATTGCTTATGTCAACTTGAAAACGCAAGACAGAATCAAAATTTTGCAAATAAAAAAACGCCAGAGCGCCAACACCAGGTAATGGATAAATCAGGGTGCGCATCGGAAATTTTCAGAAATCAGATTTTCAGATACTAACAGATACATACAAATTAGAAATTACAAACATACATAGTAAAAAATAAAAATAATTATTTATTAAATCATTTTGCCAGAATATTTGAAAATTTGACGAAAATCAGACAAAATCAGCACAACTGCCAAAAATCAGCACAAATCTGAGAAATCAGCACATTTGAAATTTCTCAGATTTGAACTCTTAAAATCAGCACAAATCTGAGAAATCAGCACGAATGCGTACCCTGGGATAAATGAATGAATGGAGGAGCACAGCCACACATGAATGGACCAAAAATATTGCCAAAATTCTGTGGATAAAATAGGGGAATTGGTTCATATTTAGAAGAAATTCAATTTTTGATTTTGGTAGCCCTCCCGGCCAACTTATTACAAGTGCCGAGTGAGCCTTCATTCAATAAAAAATAAAATGCGTTGATTATTTTATGGGCTGCGATATTAAATTTTCTCCAAAATGGGATTGCTTCCCTAAAATATTTGGGCACAATTTATAGGAAGGATATTATTTGACAGTATTTGATGATGTGAAGACAAAATCGTAAAAGTGCTGTAAATAGAAAAACAAAAAATTAGTTATAAATATTACAGCCAAATAATTTGTGTGAATAGGTGCTGGCCGCCATGGGCAGACCGCCGCCCCACTTCAACCTGATGCTGCCGATGCCCTTCATCGGGGGCCAGCCGCGCTTTCGGTGCATGTACACGCGCGGGGACCTCAAAATGCGCGAGGGACGCCCATGGTCAGAAAATTGGGCACCAGGTTTTTGGCGGAAAATTGGGCACCACGGAATATTGGGCACCAGGAAAATTGGGCACCGGAAAATTGGGCACTAAGAAAATTAGGCACCGGAAAATTGGGCACAAAATGTGATCAGCTTTTAGGGTGAAATTACAAGTTTGCGGGCTGTAAACTAAATATAATTCTAAGCGCACCCCATAAACTTATAAATTTAAAAATGATCCACCATCTAGAATTAGGATAAATTTGGCAATTTGCGCATCCCTGGTCAAATACATTGATAAGTTGGTCAAAATATAATTGGTAACTGATAAGATCACTTGATCAAAATATCATTGATAAGATCATTTGATAATGTATCATTGATAAGATAAGTTAATCAAAATATATGTTTGAATTTGATTGCCGTTAATTTAAAAAATTCAGGCGATCAATCGCGAAGTTGAGGACCTGACACGGTCACAGAGGGCAACTTCACGACCCAATTTGACGCCACCGAGGCCAAGTTCATGCGAGCGATGTTGGCCGTTGCGGGCGTCAGCGCCCAAATTGCACTGGGAACGCGCACAAAGAACTCCGCAGAAGTGATGCTGGCGCCGAACGTGCAGAACGCCCAATACGTGCGCACCACCAATTCGTTCAGCGTCGCCTACTCGTGGATACAGAAATTTTTTGAGTGAGCGCCCAATAAATATTAAATCACATTCTCTCCCTCTTCTGATCTCTCCCATCTTGATCCGTCAATTCGGTTTGATTTTTTAATCTTGAAATCTTGTTTTGTGCAATAATTTCTTAGGTCTTAATTAGCGGCGCCACAATTGAAGGAGAAAATTGCTTTTATCACAGTGATTGGCAGAATCAATTCAATTAAAAGGGCAGAGTGACCAGCCACGAGATCGCCACGTTGACCAGCACTCGCAAGTCCACGCCCTCACCCGCCTTGATCAGCCCTACGCACATCACACTGCCCACCTGGGGTTTTCGGCTAAGTTCATATTTAGTATTGATAATATATATAAATTTTGTATGGGTTTTATTTATTTGAGTCAATTTTGTTTATGATTATTTTTCTCAAAGCATAGGATTCCAAATTCCAATTTTAGCATTTTCCTTATTTTCTCTAAGGATTCCAATTTTAAGAGCATTTTCCCTTTGCCCACCAAACAATGCGTGCTGGAGATGGGCAGTCCAATTTTGCTGGCGCACAGCACTGTGATGGTGTGATGGCCATTCCAAATTCAATGGGGGAACCCATTGCACGGGTTGATCTCGGTAATCTTCTTCCCAATCGTTTTCATCACTACAAAGTCAATTGGTTGCGTAGAAAATTGTTTTTCAATTCTTTTGATTATTCACCGCGATGTCCCAACGCCTAAAAGCCGAGACAAGTGGACACGCCTTAGAACCTTAGTCAAAAGTATTGCGATTTTTGACGGCCTATCATTTTTATCCAAAATTTTGTCGTCGAATGCTGGAAAAAGATTTAATTCCAAATACTATTTAATTTAATTTGAGTGCTTATTTTAGTGACTGGGAAGAGATTGTATGGGGTGAGTCTTCTTGTTTCGTTAAAAACTTCGATTGGTGTGACGAGAAGATTGATGCTTGTACGCTTGAAAATAATATTTTAAGCGAGGTGTTTAATCTTTAATTCCGTACCAAATTTGTGAAAAACCTGGATGGGAGTGCAAATTGGAAAAGGTTGGCATGGGTTGATCCCAGTGATGTCCCGGTTCCAAAAATTTTTAGGGTAACAGGATTCCGGTTCCGGAGGGGTTCCAGAAATTTAAGGTTTCCGGTTCCTGGCGGGATCCGCAAATCCAAAGGTTCCGGGTACCAGTACCCGGTACTAGTACCGGTACCAGTTCCGGAACCGGTACCATAACTGACTAAAATTCTCTTTTTCCAGTCCATTAATAATTTTTTATTTTTTTTATCTTTTATCAAAATATCAATGGAAAAACACTAAAATCATTTCAGAAGTTTACTTAAATGATGAATTTATCTTGATCCGATCCGAAATCCGATCAAGAAAAGAAATTTATTCAAATAAAAACATTCAAAAATTGTATTTTCTTTCTCTTCTTGATCAATTTTTTGCGGCAGACAAATTTTATTCTTTTTCGGCGCCGCAGGCGAAAATTTTGAAAAAATTCTATGTTCCACTCCAGTCATTTGTTCAATCCGACGACCAAGAAAACAATTTCTATTTCGCCTTGTGGCGTACCCCATAAAATTGTGATCTAGATTCGGCGGAATATTTGCAATTGTAGATGTAGAATCGCCAAAATGAAAATTTCAGGGGCACCGTTCTGATCCAAAAATTCAAAAATGGAACGAAATGTTTACCTTTTGAATCATTGGGGCCTAAGCCTTGTTCAGCTATTTGAAATGCGAGAGTGCATCTGATGCGGAGGAGAAAATGAATGACGAAAGCAAGACTTCAATTGCTACTCAACCCGTAAAATGTCAATGCGACTGATTTGATTAATAAGGTGATTTTTAAAACCGAATTTGAAAAAACCGCTGAGCAACACCGCAAATTAAAAGCTAAAAATATCGATTTAAAATAATGAGACAAAATGATCTGAGATCGATTGATTTTTGCCAACGTATTCTTAATGTTTCCAATCGAAGTTTGGTTGAAATTTTTCTAAATTGCAATTTGAATTAATTTGGAGCTTTTCTGCTCTCGTAGATTTTATTCGATTTGACCAAAATGTTTGGGGAACGTATCGCATAAAGCCAAGCATGATCGGGAGGTGGACATAACAACAGTAACACACTTAACTTGTCAGAAATGGTCAGAATTTGTGCATTTGGGTTCGGCAGATAGTTTGTCCATTTTGTTGTTGTAGATAGTTGGAAAATTCATTGCGTAATTTTACTTTAGTTAAAGTTCGATTTTATCCTTTTCAGCATGAACTGTGCTGTGATCATGTTTGAGCTTTGAGTATTCATTTATGAGGGTGCACATTTGATTCAATTTTACCACCCGTAAAATATGTATTAATATGTATTAAAAACAATTTGGAAGAAAGCCCCTGAGAATGTTGACCAAAATGACTTGGAGATTTTAATGGAGAAACGGTCAAAACAACTACAATTACTAAATTAAATAGCGAAGGCATAATATATTCATGCAAAGATGTCTCAAGTATAGGCACCTTTATCGCCCATATTCATCGTTCATTCGACGTTCGAACTTGAGACCGTTTTTCAAGTGTTCCTTGGAAACAAACACGACTCACCCCATAAATTCGGTCTCCAATCATTTTGTTAAAATCAAAAAATCGAATAAATATTATCGGCTTGGATAGAAAAAGATGTCGTTAAAAATGGACACGAAATTTTGGTTAAAAAATATTAAAATGATTATTCTAGGTATTTTTTTTTCAAAAATATTCAGGAGAATGCACGAGAAATCCTCGTGCCAGTGGTTTTTTATTAGTTCGATTTTGAAAATCAAAATAATAATAAAAACTGCAATTGCCATTTTACGGAATTTACTCGCAGTCTCAGACTTTGAAAAGTACAAATTTATTGTTACGTAAAATTTGCCCGAGCTGTGATGTAGTTTCATTGTTTCTTTGGATCAGAATATTCTTTAAATATTTTCAGTTTTTAATTAATTTACAAGATGCACGTTTTACATTTATCATTTTCTACGTCTAAGCCTATTAACCTGATCCAAAAACTATTTGATTGGACTCATAAACTTGCATCGGACTTATTAAGTCCATTTTTTTTGCGAAAAAAAGGTTTTGCGATCAGAAATTGGGTTGTTCCGCCCCGACTCCAACCAGAATGCAACCGTCACGTGACCACAACAACCCATAGTGATGTAATAAGCCCGGGGCACGATGGCTCAGCCGAGGTAAATGGCGAAACTATTTGTTCGATGGGGAGCAGCAAGGGGGACCTACTCGTACACTAAAGTTATTTGTAGATTTTGTTTATGTTTTGTTTATTGCGAGTGGATTTTCGCTATCAAACAAGGTTGAAAAAGCCACCAAATAGTAAATATTTCTGAAATGTTTCTTAAAAATCTTTTCCGTTATTTATTAGTTATTGCATAATTTTGACACTTGTGCTGGCCCAACAACTCTTATTGGAACCAGAAAATGTCAGCTCTTATCCCTCATTTATTAGTCAATACATTTCTATGGGTAGTAAAAATCCTTTTAAAAGTTGCATTGCCAAATAGACTTCAAGGAAAACAGTTAATGGAATCGCTCGGCAGGTGCTGTTGGATGGTTTACGACAAAAATTTTATAAGAATAAACATTTCCAAAATGTTTGAGATGATTTTGTGCGGCGGGTATCGAAGGCAAATGCACTATTTCGGGTTCAAATAAAAAAATAAAAAATTTGGAATTGAACGCGTTTTCAATGTTTCGGGATTTTAATCTGATACTTATTTTGTTTAATTCTTATTGGACTAGATCCGAAAAGAGAATGAATAATTTGCGATTGCGGTACATGCGATTGGGCGACGGGGACTTTGATAGAAGCTATAACTTGCCAATGGATAGAGCTAGAAGGGTGATTTACAATAAGATTTTTTGTTGGCCAAAATGATTGAATAAAGTTCTCAATGTTTTGGATCTTTACCTTTGCGTTCAAATATTCTCCAGGTTATAAAAATATTTCAAAATGTGTAAGATATCCATTATCCAGCAGACCACTTTATAAATTGCGATTCTTTTGAATAATTTGAAGAACACGTGCTCTTGAATTTTTCCTTATTCCTTGAAAGCTTCACGTTATTACGCTTTCTGTTCCAATTTATATTTATAGGTTGTAAAAAAGTAAACATTATTTTTACCATCTTGCTTAGAAATTGGAAACGACAAGAGCCTTTTAAGTGTAATCAGTAACAAATAATCAATTAGGCAATTGCCAATTTATTTTACGGGTTGCATACAAACCGCACATTTGTCCTGTTTGTTGGCACTCCTCCTCCTCCTGTTCAAAGTGGGCCACCGTCCGATTGACGATGGCCGCTTAGATTTGGCGGATCTGGGCCAATTTGGTGCGCCGTCTCTCCAGCTCAGTGTCCGCCTCCAGCAGCACGAACACAATGTAGCTGAACAGAGAACGGTGGGGGCATTAATATTTGAACAATTTGAAACATTGAAACTTGTACCCCAATTTTGCGAATAATTATAATTAAATTTGAAAATTTCAAATTTAGAAAAAATAAAATTTTACGTTCGTGTACGTATCTGCTGCAATGTTGGTAGTTCACTAACTTGTCGTTCCTTCTGGATTTTTTCAAGATTGGATAATATGTAAATTTTTCGGATTTACCCGAATCGTATTCAGTATCTGTGCAGGCTTGAAGTCCAAGTTTCAGCAATTCCCCAATACGGGTCTTGATTTCTTCTCGGATCCCAAATTTTGTTTGCTGCGTGTGATCATGCTTGTCGTCTGAAAGATACGCCGAAACTGATTGGCTCTCCACAACAAAGAGTATCTTGACCCGAACTTTGCATTCGTTCACTAAAAATGTTTTATAAATTGTATGAAATTGAAATAATTGCCACCATTTTTATTGCGCTTGCTGTATTTGCAGTCCCAGAACTCGACTTCGGCGCATTTGGTTTCGGCTCGAGTGTCCTTGCGCCAATTGTTTGCTTCGTTCTCCCAAAATTGTTTGAAACTCTCTAAATCGTTGAAGTCCTGCCAAAGTGAGTACGTCCGACCCTTTCCACGTTTATTTGCCGTGCATGAAGGCGCTATAATTAGGAAAATAAAAATCAGTTTTTGGCACTACTCATTATCCTTTACTCACCTTCCCCTTCTTCTGATGACTCATCAGTGCTACGAGCATCAAAATCTTCGAAAAATTTCTCGTGATCCGAATATGATGTTGATAAATCGAGCACAAGAGCTTGTTCAAGAGTTTCTTCGTTTTCTGATTCATCCATTTTTATCTAAAAGTCGTAATTATTTTAAAGGGTGAAGTAGATTAATCAAAAAAACAAATGTATTTTGAGCTAAATCGCAATCGATTGGCGAAATGGGAAGGTAAGTAAAAGA
>VAHH01001212.1:0-13195 GCA_013357305.1 Radopholus similis | reverse complement strand
GGCCAAGCCGTTAAGCCTTCCATAAATCATTGTGGCCCACCAATGCTCTGGGGAGAAGGCATCTTCTTTAAAAGCCCTTCCCTTTTCTATTCTGGGCGCTCACTTGGCAATCGGCATCAGCAGGTCCTGACGTTGGAAATTGTTTGCTTAGCTTATTAATAAATTCATGAAAAAAATTAAAATGATCTTATTTAGATTTTTCTGTACTAATGTCAGACTGTCCGACATAAACAGGCCGAAAATGGGATTTTGGCAAATCAACGAGGCAAATGAATATTTTTGATAGTTAATTTTGAATCATTTTGGTTTTTGTGAATTCTGAGTTAATTAAAATGTGGGAGTTTTGATTTTGAAAAAAACACCGGACCAGGCCACTCCCAGAATTCGGATCGAGAACTCATCAAAATCCGAGGATTGGGAACCGAGAGTATTAATTAAATATGGCTCAATGTGCAATTCACCTGCTCCGCCATCTTCGCCTCCGCCTCCCTCCGCTCCCGACTGGCCGATCTCGATTCGGACCGCTGGTGGACCCGTCTCAGGGACTTGATCACCTCGAAGTGGGCGCCCGCGTGGTAGATGAACACCGTTTTGACGTTTCTGTTCTGCAGGCTGGTGTACTGAATTGCACAGATCAGTTTGAGCGAATCGAAGTCTCAGGGAGGGGCTTGAAATTTGGCTTTAGCTCAAATTAGCTGTTTTAAAGTTCTAAATAAAAAAGCTTAAACTAACTGTTTAAAGTCCCAAATAAAAATATTTGTTAACAACATGAATCAATTGATCATTAATCCACATTTGGCAGTTTTCGACAAATGTCATAGCTTACCGATGAGTCAGGTGAGTTGAAGTGCCATTGGCAGATGTCCACTTCCAGACGCTCGCAGACCACAATGTTGACCTGGTAGAGGTTGGCGGCGGCGGAGAAGTCCGCCTCCTGCATCCAGCGCTGCTCGTCCCCGGAATGGGCGGCTGTCCGCCTCGCCACCTGGATGTGCTGCACCATCTGGTCTTGGTCGTAGCGCACTAAAGGCCATTGTTTATTAATTTATCGATGAAAAATGGCTTTTTCACAGTTTCAAAAATTGGTAGCATCATTAAAAGTTGCTAAAAAAACAATCAACTTTCTATATTTTATAATCATGTTTAATGCCCAATTGTCCGCAAACTCCTGGTGCCTAATTGTTCGAACACCGCTTCGGTCCACTCCCAATTAATTCACTCACAAAGCCAGGCGTTGCGGCCCAAATCCGCCAGCGACCTCTCGATGTGGTCCATGATGTCCTCGCGCATCTTCCCGTGGTTCTGCTCAGTGCCCGTCAGCGCGTACGACAGACTCCGGAAGCCGCAGTTGCCGTCGCCCTTTATCGGGACGAGTTCGCCCTGGACGTAGTCAGTGCTCACAAAGTCGAACGGGGCCGGGTAGCCGATGCTCTTGTCCACTGAATTTGGATTGGGCCGGAATCGATGGAAAGCTGCACTTGCTACCGTAAACGTAGCCCCTCTGCCTCCATCTCGCACAGAAGTCCCGCCGAAATCCGTTCGACGGAGGGTCGAAGCGGACCGAAATGGACTCCATGGTGGGCCCCGACGCCTGGAAGGTGCAAGCACAGGCGGATAGCAGGATTAGTATTAGCAAACACCAATTGGCACAATTCATTTGCATTTTCTACAAATTGGACACAAATTAAGTGCCCAAAATGGCAAGCATTTTGGCGCAGAAAATGCCAAAAATGATCAAAAAAATTTGAGCAGAAATGGCCCTCAAATGAGGTTGAGAGTGCATGCATTGGCCTCCCTAAAAATTGGCCCGATTTGATAGTGAGAAATGGGAAGAACATGTATAGTAGTTGACTATTTATTCTAACAGTGGAATGAATGTGTGTATAGTTGACTATTTATTGTAACCTCGCGCCCCAAGACGAATGCTGGCGGTGCAATGCATCCAAAACGTAGTTGACTAGCAGCAATTTGGTGCGATTCGAATAGTAGTAGATTTGAATTTGATTTTATATTTCTTGACAAATTGAAACAGCTAATTTGAGCTTAAGCCAAATTTCAAGCCCCTCCCTGGGACTTGAATAGAAACTGGAAATGTCCCAAACTCTAATCAACAGCTTAATAATATCTGTTATGGCCATTAATTGGGAAATTACAAACTATTAGCACCAACTTCAGCACTTCAAGATGTCGTCTGCTCACGGGATTCATTCCCCACACTACTTTTGAATTTGTGCCTACCTCTCTCGACATCAATTCCTCACAACCTCACGAGCTATTGAGAAGACACGTTTGAAAAGTGGTTGGGGGAGTGAGCCATTTTGGCTACCCACTTTTTGGTTTTTGGCTACCCAATTGGACTCGAAAGTATTCGCCTATTTTTGCGAATGCCATTTCTCTCAAAGATAGTTGGATATTTTCCTTCTTCTCGTCTCTTTGGTAGCCAAAAAGCCAAAATTAGGGCACTTTCTGCATATAAAATATTGGATTTTATTGCTCATTTTTCATTTTAAAATGCATTTCGCCCAACCCATTCACCTTACCTTCTTTGATTTTAAGAAATTTTTTAATTTAGATTTTTGTCTTTAAATCGCAGCATTAAAACAAATATCCATTAGCGGCCATTCGTGATGCGTTTGTGCACATTGGTTGTTGTTCCTCTGGTTTGCCTGCTGGGCACAGTGGCCGGCGGCAAGCCCAAACTGGAGAGTGCCAGCCAGATGTCGATGGCGTCACCGCTCGGGTCCGTGGGCAAAGGTACCAAGTTGCCTTGATAAAAATGGTCCAAAAGGAGCAGAGGTACCTAACAAAAATCGCCATTGATAAATGGTCCAAAAAGCAACAAAAGCCACATTTATTCTCACTGATCAAGATTTGTAAAATTTCCAACAAATTCGCGCAATTCCAATTTTTTTTGATGATAGTGGACAAGAGCACTCGCGCAATTCCAATTTTTTTTGATGATAGTGGACAAGAGCACATGAAGTTGAAGGCAAACACAAAATTGTAAAATTCTGAAGGTATGGCTGAAAAATTTGGCAGACAAGCCATTGTTGATTGGTTTTGTCCCAAATTGTCGGTAACAAAAAATTCAAAAAGTGCAATTTATGTTTTAAACTGTTTAAGGCTCTTCAGGCCCTGCCAGCACTAAATCCAAAACTACATTCTCCGGCAACATCTCTGGTCCAAGTACGTTTAGTCCTCTGGATGGAGAGATCATTTTTCAATCTTTTTTGGCCCAAAATATTGGTTCAAACTTTTAAAGATTTTTTTGGAAAATTCCAAACATATGATTTAGTGATTAATTTGTCGCACAATTTGAAACTTTTTTTGTTCAAAATTTAGGTTTTGATTTAGTAATTAATTTGTCGCACAATTTGAAACTTTTTTGTTCAAAATTTAGGTTTTTTATGTTTTAAAATTTGAATAACCTTTGAATAAGCCTAAATCGTTCCCAAATTTAGAGCTAAGAATGAGTCAGTCTCCAGATTAGAATGGACAAAATTGGCAATTTAAAATTTAAAAAAATCAATTATGCATTGTGCTTTCTAAGGCAGAGGCGGCAGCCGAAGCGAAAGCGGAAGCCGAGGCCGTAGTGGAAGCCGAAGCCGAAGCGGAAGTCGCAGCAGAAGCCGAAGTGGGAGTCGCGATTCCCGCGGTTCGGGCGGAAGCCGCTCAGCGGGCAGTCTGGCCAGCGGACTGGACAACATGCACATCTCGGGCAGCGGCCACTCATTGGGCGGCACCGGTTCGTGATTTCAATAGCCCTCTAACTCGTTAATAAAGTCGGTAAAAAGTTCCCCACGACATGGATACCGGGTCGAAGGCAATGCGGCCTATGGCAACTCGGCCTATTCTATGAGACAACTCGGCCTGTATATTTTAAAATTGTTTTAAATTTAAATATGTCTAAGCCTAACGAGCCAAGTTGGCTATTTTAGCTTAAGCCAATGCAAGCTTAGCTTAAGAAAACCCAAAAATGGGCGCAGTAACTAAATTGATTCTTTAAATTTAAATTTAAATTTAAATTTAAAACAATTTTAAAATATATAGGCGAGTTGCCTTGACTCCATGGATCATTTGGATTTTTATTAGAGCACTCCATGTTTGTTTCCAAATTTAGGCGGAAGCATGATGAGCGGTGGGGGACAGGGCGGACACCTGCTCCAAGACTTGGCCAACGGCAACACCGGCCAAAACAACGGAATCCTTCAAAATACCAATGCTTTCTTCGACAGTCTGAAACCGACTCCCGAAGAGCTGGAGGGCCTCGAGGGTGTAAGTTAAATGAAATTTAAATGCTTTCAATTTTCAATCAATTTTCTAAAGCCATAGAGAAAACTTTGGTTCCAAATTTTGATTCCCAAAATTTGTTGATTTCGGCGGAAAGGGTTGAAAAACGCAATGATAGCTTGGAATCATCACAATTCGAGAAGAAATCAAATGGAACATTTGCACGAGTTTCAGTGTATTTTTCGTTCTGACGTCATCTTAGTGTTGCAGATCCACACCGCAAAAGTCGCTCAATTCTTTCTATAAGCCTATGTAGTTTTCGCCAAAATTTGAAAAAAATCTGGAGTCCAATTTTTGGAGCCCAATTATACCCTTTTTTCGTCCGAAGCCCAATTGTCCAGAAATTTGGAGCCCAATAGTCCGGCAATCATATTATTTGTTTGTTGAAGCCTTCGGTGGATCAGCAAATCAAAGAAATGGGCGACTACATCTTCGGAGATGATTCCAACGCCTTCCGGGACCAGTACCATCCGGGCACGAAGCTTAAGGGCGAGAGCCGATTCCACGCGGGCGGCGCCATCAGCAGTGGTGGCGGCGGCCCCTCCCAGTCGTTTCATTCGGCCACAGGCTCAAGCCAATCCTACAGCGGCAACTCCATCACGGCCAGCGGTGGTAGCAGGTCCGCGCCGAGTGGCAGCGGCAGTTACATGAGTGCGACTGGAGGCACCGGTAATTCCAAGGCGCAAAGTGCCGGCAAATCCGACGGCTTCCTGAAGAGTAGGGCCATTTATTTTTATATTTGCACTCTGAATCCTCTGTTCAAAAAGAACAAATAAAAAATCTTTTAATAATGAAATTGTTTGTAAATTTCAATGTATTTTGCAGAACTGGGCAAGACACTCAGCCTCGGACGGGACAATGGCGACCGAGGCCGTTCCAGATCCCGATCTCATTCCGGATCTCGATCTCATTCCAGATCCGGATCGAGGTCCGGCTCAAGATCCAGATCTGGGTCCGGATCACGAAGTGGATCACGGAGTGGGAGCAGAAGCAAAAGTGGAAGTCAAAGTGGAACTCGTAGCGGGAGTCGAAGCAGAAGTCGCAGTGGAAGCGGTAGCCGAAGCGGAAGCGGAAGCCAGAGCGGAAGCGGGAGTCAAAATGGAAGCCGAAGTGGCAAGAGTGGCGGCAGCAAAACAAACACAAAAAGAGGCAGAGGTAACAAAGAGATGTGTAGAACTGCAGAAGCCATAGGCAAAACTGGAACTTGATGACTCGGTTAGGTCTGGTCTCGGACTCGATCTGTTCGAATCAATCCAATTTGACTTAGTCCAATCTGATCAGTCCCATCTGGAGTGGTTGCATTGAATTCTGTGGGCAGTATAGATCTGGCTGGATTCATGACTTAAAGTAGACCGCGTTATCAGTCTGATCAATTGAGAGAGAACAACAGTTCAAGCCCGAACAGAGTTTGTCGTCAAATTGGATTGACAGATCAGACCAATTTCAAAATTCTGGTCAAATTAGTATTTCCCTTTTTATCTTCAGGTGGAGGGAGACCAATTATTTTTTCAGGCCACAATAGTAGTCGCCCACAGCACCGAAGCACCAGAAAGCACTGAAATTGAAACGCAGAAGACTGATGTGGATGGGGATATGTGATGGATGCCGTTGGGAGCATTGAAGAGTGAGTCACTATGATCGAAAATGTTAATGTTGTCGCTACACCATTTTCGAATGCAATTTCATTATGGACTCATTTCATATATTGTTTTTCAAAAAAACAGTGTTGTTAGCTCATCCGTAAAACTCGTCTTTCTTCTCATATCCTATGTCCCAATTCTCACGGACCAGGTAATGGCGATCAGCAGAATGGCAAAAAGGGGGCCATTTGGGTGGACACATCATTCGACTCGGATGACGATGTTGGGTCGAGTTCTTCATCCGCCGGAGGAGAAGAGTGGACAATTGTCCAAAGAATCTATGATAATGCCAAAAAGGAATGTTTCTCTCTGATCTACCTGATTTAATGACTGATCCGTTGAGTTACTTTACTTTACTTTACTTTAGTTTATTGAACAAACCAAAAAGCACAAATGGGTAGTGCTGAGATATATTGCGAAAAACACATCGTCCAACATAGTATGTCATTGATATATTCACTGAACCTTTTTGAGCATGAGATCTGCATAGCCTCTTTCGGTAATTGATTCCATTTTGAAATAATTTGTGCGAAAAAATTATGTTGGCTTTTTGAATGATATCTTCGGCCCTGCAATAGAAGTGGTTTACAATTTGACCTGGTTGTTTTAGTAAAATAGTATTTTGATTTTAAATGTGTGTTTCCAGTTATGATTTTGCGAGTCATTGTATTTGCAAAAAATGGCTGGAGCCAGCCGTCAGAGCGGATCAGATCAGTCAACCGCCATCACTGCAGAGCACATGGGACAGTGACGAAACAAAAGTGAATTAAGCACAGTTGACCTGATCTAGGCCTTATCTTTTGACCATTTAATTTGATCTGCGTTGTTCATCCGATAGATTTGATCTGATTAATGGTTTTTGCGCCTTTCGTTTTTAGCATTGCTTCCCCTTTTTTCGTTTGGATAGATTCCTCACCATTTTAGATTTTATCAATTTTTGATGTTATGTTCACTTTTTGAGTAGATTAAATATGTTTTTTTTCTCACTTTGTTAGGACAACCACCAAATATCTTCAATTTCTTGCTGACTCAATCAAATCATTCTCTTTTTATGCTATTTAAACTCATTGAAAAGGTACGACTTAAAAATGCAATTTTGTCAAAAGCGATAGATTTTCATTTTGCATGTGACCCCTTCTGTGTGAATGATGAATAAAGAGTAAATGGTAAAACAATGATAGAATCATATTTTGCAAATGCACCCCCAATTGCCCGTCGCAATTGGCGTAAAAACAGAACAAACAACAGACATCGCGATTTTTAATTTCTGCCATGTCGTTTGCTGTGACGCGACGACTTCGCATTGTTAGAAGAAGAAGACGGCTTCTTGTCCCTGCGACCGCTGTCACGGCCCTTTTTTTTGTCCGAGCTTTTGCGGTGGTGCTTGCTGCCGTGGCGCCCATTGTCACGCTTCCCGTGCTTCTCGTCACTGTCGCCGCTGCTCTTTTTTCCGGAACGACGACCCCCTCTGGATGCCTTTTTGTCTTTGTCCGATTTCGCCTCTCGTCGCCTGTTGCCTGAGCCCGATCGAGACCCGGATCGCGATGCTCCTCGCGAACTGAAAGGGCAATTATGCTATAATATAAATGGAAAACAAACGGCTGATTCATAATGTAATTTAAAAGTGCAATTTGCCTTTCCTCAACACTTTTAGAGAAATTTTAAGATTTTCCCCGGGAGTTGTGCCACATTTGCGGATCTGCACATTAAGGAAGCTAAGCTGACTTAAGCTAAGCTAAGCTAAAGCTAAGCTTTAAACTTGCCTTGGCTTAGGCTAAAATAACTTACTTACTTGACTGACTGTACGTTAAGCTTACTAGTCGTAAGCTAAGCAATGCTGCTAAGCAAACTTTAGCCTAAGCTTGAGCAATGAACCGCAAATGTCGTAGTACATACATTTCTGGACCCCGTAAAAAATTTGGTGAGAAGTCCCTCTGATCGAACGGGATTCGGGGACCAAAGCCAGAAATATATTTTGTACCCGGAGCGACTGCCGCCGCGAGAAGCGCTCCTCGATCCGCTGCGAGAGCCGCTGCGGCTGTCCCTGGAGCCGCGACTGTCGGACTTGCGGTCCACCGATCGGCCTCGAGACGAGCGTTTGCCCTTTCCCCGAGAGTCGGACTTGGACTTGTGGCCCTTCTCCTGGAAAAGAGATCTGTATTTGAAAAATGGCTGAAAAAAAGTAGTGGAAATTGAAAGTTTATCCCATTTTGGCTAAATGCTTAATTTATTTGATAGGCGTAAACCTCCAATATCTAATTGAATTTTGAGCCCACGATTACCTTTTTGTTTTTGCGCTCGCGCGAAGATGTGCTGCTGGATCGGGATCGGGAGCTGGATCGGGATCTGGAGCTGGAGGATCTGGATCGCGATGTGCTTCTACTTCTGCTACCAGAAGATGCTGGCAAAAGAAACTTTTTGCCATTTTAATTCCATTTTTCATTACAAACTGTAAATTTAATTCAATTTTATTTAGAATGATAAAATTTTAATTTGTTATAATATTTGTGAATTTAATTTTGTGATAACTCTAAAATTCTATTTTAAAATTTACATACAATGATTACTGCTCGATTTCGAGGCGCTTTTGGACGCGTCTGGGTTCTGTTGTGCGCCCTTTTGGACGGCCAGTTCCAGCAGTTCCTGTGTCTCATTCGGGACACCGGCCACCTCTTCGTCAGTCGCCTCCTCGTCGTCGCCGTTGAACTGGAAGTACTTCTCGTACAGCGCTTCGCAGTTGTGCGCCGCCATCAATTGGTCGTACAGCGACAGTGCCTTGGCCAACAGCACCACCTCGGCCCCTTTGTCCCCGATCTTATTGTCCTGGTCGAATGACTTAGCGTCAATTGTCCCTGCAATTTGAATGATCTATGATGAAATGATCGAAAGCTGATCTATAGATGTTTTATTATCTACCGGTTTCTTGTTCAATCTGATCTCTTGTCTAAACAAATTGATCACATTGATTCATTGAAACTGAGATTGTTTGATTCAATTTGCTTAATCTGGTCGTTTGATCGAATTGAATTTCGAATTTCGATGAACGATAAAAGGTCCAAAGTGACAGGATCAATTGATTTTATTAAGTTGGTCAATTGATCCGTCCGAATCATCGGATCTTCTATCTCCAATGATCCGCCAATCTGATAAGTTAGTTGATTTTCTTAATCCAATCAATTTTATGATCGTGCATTGATCCAATCGATTTTGGGTCTGATCGACAGTTTTTTCAAGAGATCTTCTTAATCCAATCAATTTTATGATCGCGCACTGATCCAATCGATTCGGATGTGATCAATTGCCTTTCCAAGAGATCCACCCATTTGGCTCACACACCTGTCCCCTTGGTGTCCCTGAGGTGCTTGAGCATGGCGTTGATCACTTCGCGCAGTTCAAGCCGGTTCAGCAGCGGGTCAATCTTCTGACGCTCCACGCGCATCACTTCCACAATGCGGTCGCCCATCGACTTCTCCCCATCGTTTTGCTGCTGTGTCCCACCCTCTGTGGGCGGAGCCTTATTTCCGCTCGGCGGCGTCACGTCAATCTTGCTGGGCATTATGCGCTGCTCGTCAATTTTCTTCGCAATCCGGTCCATTTTGAACCAGATCTTGTAGGCGGCCGCCAGCAACAGCTTCCACAACAAACTCCGCTTGTACGCCTCGGCGCCCTTCTCCATCTGCACAAATTGAATGGTGATATCACCAAAAAAGGCGCCAATCTATTAATAATTGGGTAGTAGCTTGCTGAGCGGTTTGTCAAAAACCGCTATTTGTTTAATGATTAATTTGATCCGGACAAAGTGTAATGGCCAAGCTCATGCTTAGAGCCTTTTGCCCAAACACTGCCGGTTTTGCCATGTGTGGATAGCGCTTGAATGGAATTTGGCGGTTTTTGACAAACGTCCTAGCACCGGATGGAAGTGTGCCTAAGAACAAACACATCTTTTGAAACGAAAACCGAAAATTTCAATCCGACAAGGCACAATTTGGCATTTTTATAAATTTTGTAACTCCCATCCAATGAAGGATGGTTGATTAGCTCTTCTATCACCTCGGGATCCGCTTGTGCGTCCACTTGGTCGAAGTCGACTTTTCTGTACTTTTTCCAAAGTTGCGTCTCCATCGCCACATTGTGCGCCTTGTAGCCCTCGTACATTGCCCCCAGCTCCTTGTCCAATTTGTCGTAGCCCGGAATCGGCTTCAGCTCCAGCTTCTTGCCTGAAAACAAAAAGACACATTTGAAGCCCAGCAGACACTGTTTTGTCATGGGAAACGCCAACAAACATACACATCATGCTTTAGGATTTATCATTGGACAGCCTCATTAATATATCACTTGAATTGTCGATCATTTTTACAGAACAACAACATAATCATTATCAGTTTTCATTGCTTATTATTTTTACAAAAATTTTGCCAAACACCGAAAGGGCAGTTTGAATATTAAATATTGTCCCAAGATTGGAGATTGGCCCCTTAATAATGCCAATAAAATTATTGAAACAAGTTGCCCAATTTTAGGCTTATTTTTGAAATTTTGAAATGACCCACTTCTCTCGGCGCTCCCAATCGCCTCGTTCAACTGGGAGCAGAGATAATAGGCGATGGAGTAGGCCGCGTACTTGTCGTTTCGGCCTTCCTTCTTGATGGTGCTCTTCTTTTTGTATTTGAAGTCTTTCAGGAATTCCGCATCAAGTTTGTTTGCTCTTTCCTCTCTGAACAACGCCAGAAACGACTCCGCCAAATCCAGCGCCTGCAAAAAGGGACACCAAATATTGAATTTTATGCCAACCCCCCATTTTGTGACCTTTTTATACTCATCGGACTTGCAGATTTCGGCCTTCATCTTGTCGTCCTTCCTGCTCCGCGCCGTCATCAGGGCAGTCACCTGGCCGCTGAACTGTTCCCTGTCCGTGATCAGCGCCACATATTTCTCCACCGCCGCCTTGGCATTGGTGGCCGGAACGCGGTACTTCTCATCCACCTCTTCCAACACCTTCGCGAAGCTTTCAAAGTGCAGTTTGCTGCGCTGTTGGACGTACTCGCTGTGTGGCAGTGAAACATGATTGTTATAATGAGCCCATTTGCATTGAGCTTTTGGGCCTTCCTTTAACTCCTGATCAACGTGCTACCTAAAGCTACGTTTACAATGCTGCGATAAAGTGACGAGTGGTGAGATAAACTCGACACTTTTCCTCACCACATTGTGAACACTCTGCGACGATAAAGTGGTGAGTGATGAGGGATGCGATATAGTGACGAGATATCTCACCACTCACCACTCACCAGTCACCATTCGTCACTTTATCGCAGCATTGTAAACGTAGCTTAAGGTTGCTATAATTTTAGAAGTTGCTGAACACGAACTCTAAGAAATGATGAAGTGATTCGAACGAGTTCGAACTCTTCGAATGAGTTCGAATTCGTGGGTTCAAAATGCAGAACTGTGGACCACTGTGACCATTGTAGGACCTAGAAAGCTGGATTGGACACCTATAGAGAGCCGACCCGATTCCAAATTATCTCTTTTTTTTCGCTGCTCACTCATTCATGGAGTGCAGCGCCTTGATCTTGCTTTCCGCCTCTCGCAAAATTCTGTACTCGTAGTCGTCACACTTGGTCACGGCTTTGGCCCGGCTGGCCGAGACGCTTTTTTCCATCTTCTTTTCTGGAGGCGCCGGAGGCAGCGGCGGCGGGGCTGCGGCCGCAAAAAGTGCCATCGCTAGGAGGAGTGCCGTCGACAGCAGAGGCACTTGAATCAGAGCGGCATTGCCGAGTTTTGCCATTTCTCGTGTTCAGCTGGCCAAATTGGGGTTTTGGTGGCCTGTGGAGGGGATCGGATCTGATTTCGAGAGAATGAATGATTAAAACGCGTTTTCGCCTGTTTAGTTTGGGATTTTTTGGCTAAATTTGGAAAGGGCCCATTTGCCCTTATTTGTGATGGAATTGGCGCCGTGGCCAGTGCATTTAAACACCCCTATTTTAGTAGGTATCTGACTACTCGCCTTTTGCGTAATGATTGATAGCCAAAAAAGCATTTGAGAAATAGTCGAGAATCGAGTCTCGAAATGTTGACATCCAAAAAAGAGTAGTTGCCTACCCGTCATGGGTTTGCTAATATGAATGTGACATAATTAGAGATTGGGAAAATGAATGAACAAAAGTGCCAAAAGTGTGCTTAGAATGCGAAAAAGGATAATTGATATTTTAACAATTTATCACAATCAGAGATTGGGAAAGTGTCGGATTTCACTCGAAATCAGAGGCGCATTTTACGCAGCGAGAATCCATCGGCTCACTCTCAAGACCTCCGGCAACATTCGGACTAATTTGTAAGCGAGCAATTGATGTCGCCAAAAGTGACTACCTTTCAGAAATAGCATTATAGCGGTAGTCAAAAATACTAGTCAGTGTGGATTGAGTGCCTACTTCGCATATATGGCTATTTTTCGATTGCGAAAATGAAAAAGGTAGTCAGCAATCCCATCCAAGGAATGGTAGTCACTAATCAGTAGTTAGTAGTCAGATTCGTGAGCGCCCCAACAGTCTTGTCTACAAAAGCTTGGCCCAATCGGCCCACAAGTGAATTAGTCGCATTCATTCACAAATATTTTTCCGAATATTCAAAATGCTAAAAATTGGTAATTTTAGGCGCCCAATTACCATTTTATTTTTGTAAAAAACAATTTCACGATACCGAATTTAATAATAATATCTTGGTGTCCATTGTATCTGTTAAGATTCGTTCCCAACAGATTGCACACAGTAATAACACCATGCGATCATGGTTGCCTCCAAAATTTGGGTTGATTCTGCTGCAGTTGGTGCTGATCTGCCCAACTTTGTTGGCCCCTCCAGTGGGCCAGCGGGATGGCCACTGCCAGTGCGGAAAGCGCTCCATCGCCGAGATGGAACCCATATCGCTGCAGGACTCGGCTGGCCACAAACTTGAGCTACTCCAGGACAAGAAGAGGCTGGGCAAGGGCGGCTACTCAGAGGTGGGAACACAGTCATTTGTTTACCGAATCGAATCGATTGGTTTTTTGTCCAACAAACGCTCAAATGGGTTCCCTGAAATTGAAGCAGATCGTTTGGGCGACAGAGGCATTTTGATAAACCATAACCAGTGTTGTGACTTCGTACCTAGAGCTCGTACTCGTACTCGTACTTCGTACCGGGTATCCAAAATCGCTAGTACTCGTACTCGTACTCGTACTTGCATTAAAAATGTGCTCGTACCTCGTACTCGTACCTCGTACTTGCTCG
>VAHH01001211.1:0-13214 GCA_013357305.1 Radopholus similis | reverse complement strand
GTTGTGCGCATTGCACTCTGTGCTGCGCCCTTCCGCCGCCCCCTTGGCGCACATTTGCTCCGCTCCCACACTCCAGCGCACTTCCACGTCATTGTTGTCTCTGCTGGTGCGCGCGAACTCTGTCGGATGTTCAGACTGATGCTGGAAAATGGACAAAAAATAAATAAATTGCCGGAAAATGTTAAATGTCACTCACTCGTTGCCATCTGTTGCTTGCGGAGATGAAGGGAGAGGCGATGGAGAGTGTTGTTGAGAAAACGAAGAGCGAAATTAAGGTGGAGGGAGACTGCATTTTTCGGGCAAGACGCGGATGTGATGGGAAGAATAAGCTGAACAACGGGAAGGGAACAATGAATTCGGAACTTGAACTGACGCGAAACGGGAAAATGTCGCGCTTAAAAGGGAGCGGGGTAACAATGGAGACTGGGCCCCGAACGGGGAAAGAGGGCACTCCAGATGCACAGCAGCCTCTCCCCCTGGGCTGTCCACCTCCCCCACACACACATTTAACGAGACTTGAAAATGGCAAACACAAACAAAGGAATCAAATGGCGCCACTCGCTGCGCTGCAAAGTGGAGCAGGCCGAAGAAATGGTGGAGGAAATGGTGGTGGAGGAGAAGTTTGCGCCATTTCGGGGACTGACGTGAGATCACCGAATTAGACTCCTCTTCTCGTTTGGGCGGGATTATGCGTGTGTTTTGTTCCTCTTGGAGCACTCTTCTTGGTCATCCAAATGGACAGAAATCGGAGGAAACACCAAAAAGTTTCCAAAAGCCACAGGGATGCGAATGAATGTGTGAGAGTGAGAGAAAGAGAGACACCATTGTGGCTGTGAACTTGTGAACATTGTGGAATGGGGAGAAAGTGCTAAAGGTCCAAGTAAACTTGGAAATACTTTATTTAATATCCCCTCTGATGGATCAGAAAGTGGGGGAGTTTAAAAGCTGGCGGAACGAGATTAAATGTAAAACAGAGGATTATTGGCCGGAAAGAAGCCAAACAGTCGGCAGCAAAAAATGCGCAAATATATGTATTGGTCTGAATGTGCTTAGAGCCAAGTCGGAACTCCGAAATGGGCCCACATTCTAAAATACATAGACAGGTCCTAGTGCTGTTTTGTGATGTCCCAAAAGGGGTTCGGGCACAATCGGTAACAGCTCGTTAGGTTTGGGGACCCATAGTAGCTAGGTTTGTATCGGCGTCACATCTCAAGTGCCACCGCTAATTTGCCTTCCGCCCGAGATGCCAATGCACATTTATACCCGGCGCTTTGTCTCCTCCTCTCTCCGTCGAGAGGTCCGCCCCTTGCGCCGGTTAATTTGTCCCTCCAAAAATACTCTCTCCAGTGACATCTCCCCGCGATAATTGCCCACACACCAACGGGTTGGCTTTGGTTGGCCGCTGCCGGTTCATCCCCGAACGAGACCAACAGTTAGGCCAATGACTAACTGCTGGTGGAGCTTCCCATTGCTTCTTTTCCTCTGTTTTGGCGCCATCCATCCATCGCTTTTTCTGTTCACTGTGACTGGGCATTGTGTTTTGTGAGCTGCCTAATCCCGCTGTTGGGCGAACAAAGACGCGGACGGACGGGACGGCGGACATTGGGGGCACAGGAAGCATGGAGACGGGGAAACGGGACAACGAAATGAGCGAATGCGCCGGTTTGGGGATGATGCGAGAGGGCGAAAGGCGAAAGAGACAAACAACACGGGGACACGGAAGGCTGACGTGAACGCAAGTTTGACTCGAAATGGAATGCAAAATGGGCGCCAAAACTTAAACACAATGCGTTCCCCGTGTGATGGATGATGAATTGCCTGGCGCATCTAGCGCGTGTCAGTTGCCATTTTCCGCTTGGCCCTCCGCTGTTTTGCTTTTCATCTTTTCACATTTTGAATTGCAAATCGCATTGACGCGAGAATAAAACGCCGTTCTCCCAAGCGATTCTGCTTTGGGCTTTGAAATGGCGAAAGGCATTTAAAGAACGGGAAATGGTCGACGAGGATGGGTGGTGGAGTGGCCACTCTGCTGTTGCCATTGCCATTAGGAATGTGTGCACTGTGCAGAGGCAATTAAATAGCTGGGCAAACTGCGGTTTGTGGGTGGCAATTACCCGAAATAGAAATGGAGTTCCAAAAACAACTTGGAGCGGCACAATGACAGGTTCCGAATGAAAATCCGCCGAGACCCGGTGCGAAACTCTCTCCTCCTGTGTTGGCATTTGGCCTTGGGACATTTGCCTCACTGTGTATGGTTTGGAGAAGGAATGTGGGCCGATAGACCGACCGGCGGAAGCACCTGGGATGAGCCGTGATTAGCGGATTAGGTAGGTGTCCTGACTGGAGAGACTGGAATGTCTGAGCATCGCCACGGTCGGGTCCAGACGGACGGAGCACATCCGCTCCACATTCCTCAGGTCCCCACATTTTACGAAGAAGGGCGGAAGCAAGAGTGGGCGAGGAAAGGGGAATGAATTGAGGCGGAATCAGAAATGAAATGGCCATTTCCCCGAACAATGTGGAGTGACGAAGGCGGTATTTAAGCTACATTTTGTATTTTCTTCCATCTCTTTTTTAGGTCATTCGTTAAATAAAACAAATTGGACATATCGAGTGCAGAATTCACTTATGCACTGTCGAAGCCGGCCGAATAAGCTATTTAAAATTCATGAATCGCGCAATCCAATTTTTTAAACATACATAAAAAGGCAACATCGAATTGAATGTTTGCTCCCTGAATTATGGCGAAAAAGAACCCTGCTTGTCTTGTGTCTTTAGGTTTAGGCATTTACATTTAGGCAGAAGGCAGCCCGGCCAGCTCTCAGCGGTCCGCCTCACTGGCCCTTTTCCCCCTTTCTGTGTCTCTCTGATTCTGATTTTGGTTTTGCGCTGGGAAATGGAAAGGTGGAAGGAAAGAATGGGCAGAGACAGGCAGAGACAGGCAGAACGGCAGAAGGGGTGGGGGAGATTGGGAATGTTGATACGCAGCTGCAGCCAAAAGAAAGGAAAACAAGTGGAGGTGATACGCGGCTGCAAAGGAAGGCGAAAGAAGAAAGAACCGACCAACGCCCCAACACGACCATCATCCATCACTCATCGTTCAATTTCCAATTCACGGCTCAGCTCTGGATACACAGTACACACTGTTTTTGCTTCCTGAGAGGACAATTCCCTTCCAAGTTCTGCCGTCCATTTAGTATTTAGTCGCCGCTCAAGTCATAATCATAATCAATAATCAGTCATCGTCATCAGTTCATCATTTTCCCATTCCCCCTTCCCGTGCCTAATAAATAACGACTTTTTAATTTTTACTCCCATATTTCCAGGTTTATGCCCATACTCCCATATTTTCCATATCGAATCTCGACCTCGCATCGAACACAGTTTTTTTTAATTTTAATGAATTTAGATCTACCCAGGCACTCACTCACACACAAACCCTTCCAATTCAAAATGCAATATCAGCGCGAATCTTCTACTCGTCGAAGTGCCGACCACCACAATGGCTACACAAACGCACAGAGCAGCAGCAGCAGCATTCGTTCGGCCGATTCCGACTACAGCCGCAGCGCCGCCTCTGCTCCACACCAGTGTGGCCGTAGCTTTGTGCGCCGCAGCGACGACTTCTCCAACCGCAACCACAACAACACCAGTGCCCGCGACAACGGCAGTCGTGCAGCCGAGTGCAGCTACCGCAGCCGATCTCGTCCTCGCCAGCAGATGTCTTCTCCACCTCCTCCGCCTCAGCCGCCGAAAAGTAAGTCTTCTGGTTAACAATCCCTATTAGGAGTATTTCTGTCTTCAAAAGTTGCATTTGATCGTTCATTTCACTTTTATAAAACGAAACTCGCGAAACGAAGAATATTTGTTGATTTTCAGGGGAAAAGTGCAGGGAGCCCGAGTGCCGGAACAGGGGCCAGATGATGCCGCTGGAGCAGATGGCGGTGTGCAACGAATGCTGCATCGGGGCCTTCGGCCGCAAGGTATTTCCGATTGGCATTGAATGAGTTGGGGGATGGGTTCTTTCATTATTCCCCACTTTCAGCAATACATCTGCCTCAGTTGCGCCATCAGCGCACACGGTGGACACGAGGGGCTCGAGTTGTGCGCGGACCTGGTGGCGGCGGAAGCGAGCAAGAAGTGGACGGAAGACCTGCACGACATCGACCAACGGCTCAGCGCAGTTTTGGGGGTAAGTTGGGGATTTGGGAACAAATTTTCAATGAAAAATGAGTCAAATTGAATACTATTATTGCCTTGCTTTTCAGCCCTCAGCACACCAGGCGCCGGCCGCCTCCGACAGACGGGGCAAACAGATCGCAGTGGGCAAGGTGGGTAATCCTAGCTTTTGTTCCATAATTTGATGATTTGTCTCCCTTTTAGTTCGCCAAGGAATTCGAAGACGCGATGGATGAGGAGTTCTCGCGTCTGAAGGGGCTCCTGGAGGAGGCGATCGGCGCCGAGATCCCAGAGGAGCAGCTCGCAGAAGCGGAACAGCAGGTGGACGACGCTGGAAGAGAGGAGGGCGAGTTGGACGAGGAAGAGCCGGAACAAGTCGCGGAAGAGTCGGCGGAAGCACAGGCACAGTAAGCAAACAATCGGGGCAATTCCTCCTCCAAAGTGAACCCATAAAAAAGCAATTTTGCAAATATCAAATCGTACGAAATTGAATGGAGGCAACAAAATATTCAAATCCTGGAGTCCAGATTCCAGTAGAAATTTGGGACCTTTCCCAATTTAGCCGACGAACTGATCGACTATGATTTGTCCTTTTAAGGTGCCAAATTGAGCAGAACATTGGCCGCCGCAACTGCAATGAGTCGGGAGCATCCTCGTCCTCAGACATGGACATCGACGACGACAATAATGGCCAGCTCTGCATTATTCAGCCCAATGTATAATTTATGAATCAATTGAGACTGAAAAATTGCACAATTCCAGCAGCAGGACGGGGAACAATGGGCCGATGAAGACGTTCAGTTGGCGGCGCAAAACGTTGGGCCGCAGGAGGAGGAAGAGTTCCCGGGAGAAGATGCGCCGGGGTAAGCAAACAACCGGGGCCTTTTTGGCAATTTGGCCGATAGTTTGAAGCTGATTTTGCTCTTTTTAGTCAGCAGAACTGCGACATCGCGCCATCGTCCAGCGCAACGGAGGGCGCCAGTCAACCATTGGTGCATTCAGAATTAATTTGCGAACAACCACCAATTCCCCTTCAGGCCGTCCGGGTGTACTGGCGGGACAATGTGCGGAGACGAGATCCGTGCGTCTACTTCGAGCAGGGATACTGCAGGAATGGGGACAAGTGCGCCTTCCTGCACTTCGACGCCCGAAAATACAACACTCCAGCGGCAGCGGCGAAAACGGTCATTTTTGGTTTTTAACGGAAAAATGTAGCATTTTGCTTTTTCACTGCAGGCCGGGAACGGGAACTGATGGGCACTGGACAGGACCGTGGAAGTGAAGAGTGCGAACTGAGAAGGGAAAGAGGCGCACATTTGTTCCGGCCTTGATACTGTTTGTTTGTTTGTTTGAAGTCATTCATTCCATTTCTGCATTTCCATTTTTCAATCTTTGCCTTTGCTCTTTTACTGATCTTTTTCACTCTCGCCACACACACCCTTCTCATTATTGATTCAAGCCATTGTCCATTTGATGGTCATATAAATGTTTTAGTGTTCTGCGTTGAATTGATCCGGTGTCTGGCCAACAACGATCATTACCTAATACCTATTACTATTTTCTGTCTGTGCTCAGACAACACAGTTCTGGCCCAATTCAAATTCACTCTGGCCGTCCACCCCAATGACCAACCACCGGAGTACAAATTCCCCGATGGAAAAATATTTGTGCGCGTATTTGTTGGTCCGCGAGACCACTGCTGCGCCTCCCACAACCGCCAATTTCCCATTCTCGCAAGGCACAGGCACCACTGCTGATCTATTTGCGGCTGTTTCCGCTCTCAGTCCCCAATGCGCTGTTTTAGGAGCTTTCGGCAGGCGCAGAACCGGCATTTGCCTCCTATAAGTGTCTTCGATTTGCACTTTGTGGGCAAAGAGTGCGCGGGAGGCAAAGCCTTATTTAAGCAAACGGGACCGACATTACCTAATTCAGTCTCCGCTCATCACTTCATCACTTCCCATTTTCAGTCATCAACCCACAACGAGCATTACTCAGTTACTCACTCCTTCCCACATTTGGCATTCAGTCAACTAAAACTAAACCAACTCACTTGCTCTCCCATCCACACCCGTACACATTCGCACAGTTCTCCTTCCTTCCCTTTTTACACAAGTGGCGCGAGAATTTGTGAACATGCATCATGCACTCGTCCATTTTAGCCCATTTATGTGTATCTGAGTTGCCCCCTTTTTGAGCAC
This sequence comes from Radopholus similis, assembly GCA_013357305.1. Classification (NCBI taxonomy): domain Eukaryota; kingdom Metazoa; phylum Nematoda; class Chromadorea; order Rhabditida; family Pratylenchidae; genus Radopholus; species Radopholus similis. Next base: position 6,837 of record VAHH01001211.1, on the reverse strand, counting down.
ATTGCCCTAACTCAAGCAAAGCTCTGTTGCGTGCTGAAAAACAAACACTGAGGCGCAGGTAAATAGGCAACGCAAAAAGTATTAAAAGCCCAAAACAAATGGGTGATGTTGTTCACAGGCGATTCCAATCTCTCTTTTGCTAGGCTCCGTTTTGGTGGGGGATTGGGCCAGTCTATTTTGGATGTCCAACTGACGTTTGAATAAGGGCTTAAACCCCAAAGAAGTGTGCACTTGGCTAAGTGGGTTCCTTGAAAGGTGGCGTGGATGTGAGGGCGGAGTGGGACGGATGGATGGACTAGAAGAGTGCCCAAAGGGGCCACCGGTCGCGTGAGGGTTTGGGTCGGATCAGAGGCGGAGTGCAGCCAAACGCATTTGGCATTCCCGCGGCGTTCGTGATTTCTGTGCCCCAAACAAATTAAACGACCAGTTTCTGGGAACCCGGCGGCCCAAACTCCGTTTTAAGCATGTTTCCGTTCTTCAAAATTCATTCATTCCCTTCCCCTCTTGCCCCATTCGCACTCATTTCAAGGCCACCAATTTGCGTAGACATATGAATTCTTGAAAAGCCGCCAGAACGGACGGCCTTTCGCCCGAGAATGCTGCCAAATGTCACCGAGTGCCGTGCCTTCTTCACCTGTCCATTTTGTCTCCGTCGAATGGCCAAATTATTCATTGTTCCGGAAACCGACGGCCACATAATTATGTATTTATTTTGGCAATTGGAGACAAACGACAGCGGAAATCTGACACTTCAGCGGTGACATCACCGCCAAAATTTTCGGCGGAAGGGCAATCCAATTTGGGGCTGGGGCGGCGGAAGGGGAAATTGGGGAGTCCCACAAGCGGAGGGAATTGAGCAGACAACCGCCGACAGAGAATGAATGGGCTTGTTGCGCTGTTTGGAGCCCGCCAAGTGCACATCAGCCAAAAGGGGCACTGGAAGAGAAAGGTTAATTGAATGAATCCAAATCCACCGCTGCCTTTGGCTTTCCCTGTTTGTTTGTGGGAAAATGGACCACCAAACAGCTTCTTCCTTTGGGCCCAAATGTGTGTGTGCCCTTTTCCCGCGTTTCGTCATCCCCCGTCCAATTCATTCCCTCTCCCCCAGTTCCAATTCATTGCGTAATTTGTGTCTCTTCCTCTTTGAAAATATCTGTGCCCTCCTGCCTTTCAGCTGCTGCGCCAGTGCCAGGCAGCAGCAGTCTGTTTCTGTTTGCTTTGCATTAGCATTTAGCACAGAGTGCAAAGGCAGCTGCTGGACGCGTGTTGTCGTCAGCTGTTTGGCGCTAATAATGCCAATGAATCCAAACCGCGCCTCTATTTTTACGTCCTCCCGCTTGGCATTCCCTGCTCCCCCAATCCATTCGCACCTTTCCGTTTGTTGCCCACAAAACAAGTTCTCCAGTTGGTGTGTACTTTCATCTTTTGCAATCCAATTATTGCATTCATCCAACGCAAATGCCTTTTGCACTTTCGCTACCAATTAAATATTGGGAGTCCCCGCCTCCGATCGGCCACATTTTGCGCAAAGTGCAAAGAGTGGTTTTGGTATGCTGAATCATGGAGGCAGTCAATCAGTCGTCCGCTGCCGCTTTTTGGTGTGTCGGACGGTAAAAGCGCAAAACCACTGACGCCTTAGCACTTTCGTTTCGCGATTGCGCACTTCCGTTGACCGTGCTAATGGATTCACCACACATCTTCGCAGTTTGCACTCTCCCATTAGCTGTTCGCCGCTGTTTCCGCCCTTTTCAACCAAAAGGCCAATAACAGCAGAGGACGCACCTTTCTTCTTTTGTCCAGTGCACATTTAACGTTAAACCCCAATCCAAAGGCATCCACTGACGGCACTCCCATTTAATGCCAACAGTTGAGAACATTCCAGCGGCGGATCTCTGTCCCTGTGCACTAGAGCGCAACATTAGCAACCAACCAGCTCCCACTCCCCACCAATCTCCATCCCCAATCAGCCGCTTTCAAACATCCAATTCCAAACCATCCTCCCATCCATTCCCCCATTCCTCTATTTCTTTTCCCCCTCCACCTCTCCTCTCCCATCATTTGCGCATTTCAGGCCCACTTTCCAATTCCCAGGGCCCCCATTATTATTAGTACATTTGCACGCCCAGAGCAGTTCGCGATCTCCATAAAAGTGCCTCCTCCTCCCCCAGTGCTGGCTCACTCCAGCCTAATTAGTTTTTTCCTGGCGCGACTCTGCGTCATTCCCAGTTCCCGGTTCCTCCGTCCGTTGATCCCGAATTAGGCGTGCTGTCCTTGGAGTTCAAAGAACGCTAAACACCGAACCAGCAAACCCGGGCCGGAAGGGCGTTTGCAACTGTTGCGGGCAAAAGGCCCAAAAGTGGGTGGCTGAAGGCGGTTCCGAGGGATTTGCAGCGAGCGGATGTGGCGCCAAAAGGCAACTTTTTGTTTATGTTCAAAGCATAAAAAGTGTTGGAATCAACTGATTCGGAACACGTCATCCCTTCGTACAAATTTAGCCGAGAGGACCTCGGCCGCTTTCGGTTCCACATTTCGCAATTCGATTGCCACATTAATGTGCTAATGGGGCAATGGGCACTCCCCAACAGCTCCAGATTCATTCGATTATTCCCAACCGACACAAAGATTGGCACTTGGTGGCAGAACAAGGGCAGACCCAATGGGTGAGCTGATCCGCTCACTCCCTCCCCTGGTGTGCTACTTATAGAGCCCAAGTCCCCATCCACGGGCCCATTGTTTTGTGGTCCTTTCCCCAAAGGGGGGACGGGATGATCCCCTTCCGTTGTGCCGGGGGTTGTTACGGCATTCAGCAGTGTACTCCCTTCCGTCTCCCGAATGCACTTTTAATGAAGAGTGGCGGCTGAGTCGCTACAAATCCGCGCCAATCCTTCCGTCGTGGGCCTCGAGCTGCCGCTGATCCGCTTTCGCACTGCGTTTCCTCGAAAAGGGCACGCAAACAAGGGGCGGAGCCCCCAAACTGATGGCAGGCTGTCCAAGGTCCGAGTGCAAGCAAATCCAGCAGCCAACGTCCGAGGGTGGCAATTAGCAGTGCTCTATTTAACGTTTAACCGCGATTACGCCCACCTGTGGCTACCTTCATCAACAGCCCCCACTCATTTCAGTGCAAAATATTAGTAAAAAGTGACGATGCCCTCCAACACTCGCTGCTCCATTGTTCTGTTGCTCCTCTGTCTGTGGGCCTTCACCGTGTCCGCGAAGCTTCACCACTCCCACCGCGAAGCGGGCAACAGCAACAAGAGTGGGGATGAGACGGAGCAGCGGGAGTCCTCCCAGCAGATGGCTGCGGCCGGGACGGACAGCGCCGGAGCGCAGAGAGTGCGCCGGCACCCGAAGAGCAGACAGCACAACACCAGGGAGGAGTGCGTGCTCGGCTACAAGGTGCGCATCGAGCACCACTGCCGCTACCCGAGCATGGAGCAGCCGTGCTTCCAGCAGCAGACAGGTGGGCGCCCAACAACCGTTTGGGCAGCCCAAAGACCCAAACGCTGTTCCAGAGTCCGAATGGGACGTGGAGGTGGAGCGGGCGGCCAGGGGCTGTTGCGAGTCGGGCCTGTGCTCAGTGGACGACTTCGAGGAGCTGTGCTGCAGAACGGTCGACTGTCTGGCCAAGTGCTACGGCGAGGACTTCCTGAAGATGGCGCGCCGGCGATTCCGCTACTTCGACATCCTGACCCGACAACACCCGCACAGCGCGAAGGCGAGGAGGGAGATCCGGGAGGGGGAGGACGAATACGACGACGGAATGGAGATGGACGAGACAAACGAAGAGCCATGAGGCACACCCGCACAGTTAACAGTTCTATCACATTACTTTTGCGATTTTGAAACGACACTCATTTTCGACTGTCTCTGGTGATCTCACATTTACCTAGTTTGCACACAAATAAATATGCCGTGAAATAAAGTTAAGCAAATGCACAGGGCAAGAAGATGGAACTGGTGACAAAAAACAATGCATCCAACGGTTGTAGGCTAATCCCCAATTACAACTGTAGTTTTGCTGTAACACTTTGAAAGTGGAGGTTTGTCTTTGCGCAATTATGGCATTGAGAGTCGCGTGGCGAAATGTGCTTCCGATTGTTACTTGTTATTGTTACTAGTACTCTAGTACCTATGCCCTTATGTCTCGTGTCTCGTCTCCCACGTTGATGTGCTTTCTCGCCGTTTCCGCCACTTAAATATTAAATTGCATGTTTGTCCACTTCCCATTCCCATTATCCAAATTTCCATTCAAGGGAATAGAGGAATGAGGATTGGGGATTTTTTCCAAAATTTTATTGAAAATTAGCCAACTCAGAACTGATTTTGGAGGAGAGAAAGCGTGGAGGATGGAGATAAATGAGAATTGAGAATGATAAATACATAATTGATAAACATGTTAAGAAAAAGTAACAACAAACAGAAACAGTAATCGGTGACCAAGTAACCATTTAGTCATTTTGGTTTGTTTGGTTCACTCAAATATGTTTAACCTTTAGCTAAATATGTTTTAAGTTTATAACCTTTAGCCTTGGGCCTCAAGCGGTTCCGAACTTCTGAACTGTGAAGCACCGATCTCCGAAGTTCTTCGTGCATCTATTTTGGACCTGAGCTAATGAATAATCCACGCCTGCACAGAGTCCAACCGGTACATTGATTGTTGCAGCCATTTGTATCCACTTCCCCTCCTCAACCTTTACTTGAATTGTTCTCGTCGGTCGGATGCTGTATCGCCGAATACATTTCCATTTCCAGTTGGCGGGTAATGCATAAATATTCCGAACCGGCCGCCCATCCACCCACTTCTGAAACCCGGCGCTGGGAAGTTGGGCAGTGGAAATTTGGGCAGTGAAGCAATACAGTGCATAAGGCGTTACTGTGAATGTCAGTTGTCCCCCTCGAAAAGGCAGTAATTACTGCTGTTTCGCGGGGTCTATTTGTTTATTAGCTTCCGGATTTTACCTGACACTGCCCAACTTTCCGTCACTGCCCAAATTACCGGGCGCCCTGAAACCAGTGGTTTTGCTTCGCTTAGACTTCTTCACCAAGTATCTTTTCCGCATAATCAGAAATCAGAATCTTCTCCGGCTCCCGCCTTTTACCTGCAAGCGAAAACGAAGACAACAATCTAAAACTGGTAGGCGGATCTCTAAAACTCGGCTGCACAAAGCCAAAAACTAACCGAGGGTTTTTCAGCTCGGAATCTTTAATCATCCATTGGCTCATTCCCGTTTATGATATTTTAGAATTCAAGTTGATTTTTATCGGCTAAAAAGTATTAGGTAGATACATATTTTATTTTCGTATCCTATTTTTATAAAAATCGGTCGAGTGGACCCAAAAAAGATGAATGTGCTCGAAATTGAATGCAGCGAAATGGGGCACACTTGGCCCGGAGGGCATTATTAACCCGGCATTCAGTTGTCCAACGGCCCAAAGATGATACTCTTGGCCATTCATTGCGTTGTCTTCTTTCTCTATGGGTATTTCGGTGCACTCGAATGCGCGATGTTTGAGTTCTATCCACAATTCAAGAGCGGAGAAAGAGGACGTGGATCCACCCACCAGTAGGTCATCGCACATCAGCAGTCCGCATTATTCGGGGCCCGCCCTTTCCACCCGAATGAATGCCGTCAATTCGGCTCTATTTGGTTTTCGTCGGTGAAACCCCAATTTTGGGCCGCATTTCGCGTAATCCGTTATTTGTGCGCATTCGGCGTTCCGACGAGACAAACACCAGCAGGGGCCACTCACTCACTTGTTGTCGCTTCGTCTCCACAATTTCCGACAGATATTTGCGACGGGGAAACTGGGCGCCGGCGTTCCGTTTCCCGGCATTTTGTGTGCGCACATGATTTCCGATTGGGCGGATTCTCGGAATGCAATAAGCGCTGTAAAGCTGCACCACGACCCCACCACATCACCTCTGTTGGTGCGTCACAACTCTGCCCGGCCGCAAACAGTTTCTCCCAGCTGATTCAATTTGTGCTACCACCGCCAATTGTATGAATTGAATCACTGGACTCGGACATTCCCACAACCCACCGGAAGACCAGGAGGCCGCGCAGACGAGTGGCGGCACCGCCACCAAATGCAATATTCCCACTCGCTTTTCAACCTCCGTAAACACCCAAACGCCGGTCCCAGCCGACTCCCAGAGTCCCACGCCCGCGAACAACTTAACCCTTAGAGGCGGGTCCGACATTCCCTTTCAACCGCTGTGATCTTGGTACGTCGGCATTTGGGCAGTTTGGCAAATTTCGCGTGCGTAGATCCTTCCTGCGCCGCTCCCAAATGCTTCGCTTCCTGTGCCGTCACCGGCGTCTCCTCGGATTGGGCAGGTGCGCCCAGGTGGAAGGGCGAACGACCCCTAAGTGGTGGGTGGGGGGGGGCACAAATCTCTTTCCAAAAATGGACTTCCACAACGCCAATGTTCCCCCCGCGTTTCGCCATTTCCTTCCCGAACGTAGTTCTGGCATTTAGTGCCGCCCATAAATTGCATGCACCGTTCAGATTGTTCGGACAGAGATTCCCAAAATGTCGTTCCCCGCTTCCATCTGCATTCTGGCCATGTTCGGCTTTTCGATTTTTGGCGCGTCCGCGGCCACTCCCCTCTACCCGGCCAATCACCACGGAATGGAGGTAGCCCCAGAATCGCAATCTCTCAACCGCCAATTAATTACCTTTCCTCAGCAACACCGTCGTTTGCACTTCTTCGAGCGAACGACAAGAGAGCCGTCCAACCAGGGCTACGGGGAAGTGCGCTGGAGTGTGGGAGCGGAGCAAATGTGCGCCAAGGGGGCGGCGGAAGGGCGCAGCACAGAGTGCAATGCGCACAAC
>VAHH01001210.1:0-13222 GCA_013357305.1 Radopholus similis | reverse complement strand
TACACCTTAGCCATGGTTTTGCCAACTTTGACATGGCATAACTTTGTCCAGTTTTTTGGTTCCAGATTAATCTCATTTTGGTTCCCGATTAATCTCATTTTGGTTCCGAGTTAATCTCATTTTGGTTCCGAAAAAATTTGGTTCCCGATTAATCTCATTTTGGTTCCGATCGGCCGCGCTTTGAGCTAGTCAATTCTACTCAACTCTCTCATACAAAACACAAACATCTTACATTTCAAATCATTTCTTTGTCGAGACGCGTCGAATAAGCTATAATTTGGCGATTTTAAATTTTTGGCCTGAAAACACAAAAGGGTCCCCCTGTGGTTTTCGAAATCGTGGTAGTGGATTTTCGATGGAATTATTGAAACTGGAAGAAGAAGTCGAATATTTGGGACTAAAGCTTCAAGAAAAGGATAAGGAAAACGAAGATTTGATACGAAAGCTTCAAAGAGAGAAAGCTCACACAGAAGAGCTAAACGATCTAGATCGCAAAAGAGAAGAAGAGTGGCGAAAGAAGGAGGAGGAGGTAATACGATTAAAGTTGGAATTGCACGGGGAGAAGGAGCGGAACAGTGTGCCTTGGTCACGGGCGCTGCGCGCAGCATTGGACGCGCATTTGCGGAACGCTATGTGGTTGAGGGAGCCAGAGTGGCGATTGCCGATGTGGAGATGGCGAAGGAGGTTGCCAGCGGGTTGGGCCAGAGGGCGCTGGCCGTCCATCTGGACGTGCGGAGCCAGGAGTCCATCGAGAGCGCGGTCTCCCGGGTGCGGCGGGCACTCTGTTCACCATGCAGGTGCCGGCTAAATTAAACATTACCTTTTCAGACCGCCTTTCCCCTTTGATAAGCGATAAAAGTGGCTAAATGTGGCTGCTCAGATCGCATCTTTTTATTGTGGATTCAATCCATTATTGATTTCTCTTTGGCTCGATATTCGACTCCAATCCGTTAGAATTCGAATCAATTTGATTGATCGATTCATCTATAGTCAAAATAATCAAACAGATTTAATATTTTACTACTTGGATTTTTATCTTCTGACTGCCAATCTAAAATGATCTTATCCATTATTCCATTTTCTGATAGTTGATTAGCCAATCTGATGGATCTCGAACCAACTTGGTTCATAATTAGTGAATGACAAATGAAATGTAAAGAAACTATTTTTGAATTGGTGCTATTAATCTTGATCTGTCCCGACCAGATTTGAAATGTGTCATAAGTTCGATCCCGCTGGCCTGCAATTTAATTTTCTGACAATTTTTCAAAGCCGCAGCCGCCGACGAAGAAGCGTAAACCGAGCAGTGCGGACGCGGCGGCACACTATTTCCCGGCCGAGCTCACTCTGGTCTCGTGGAACGTGGACGGGTTGGACGAGCGCGCGCGCGACAAGCGCTTCAACGCGGTGCTGTACGTGATCGGTGATCGCAAAGTGAGCAGCAGAAAAATTAATGAATTTATCATTTATGTGTGATTGACAAGTTTAAGTTTTAGCCAAAACCCAAAACCCCAACATTACTCTTTAGCCTTCCAAAACTGCAAAATGTATATGGTTTTTATATATTTAAAACTAGGCGGCAAATGCCGCCTAGTTAAAGAATTATTTTGCTTAATGTATGAAGCATGGAACATGAAAGCGCTATCGCGCTTCAAGGGCTTCGCCTCTAGAACCTTGACCCCTCAAAGTCGCGATGTTAAAGTTGCTTAGAATTTGATTCTGCATCGAATGGTACCTATATCTCAAAAGTCGAAAAATTCGAAAAATGGCCGTAACTCCCGAACCCGGACCCGGATCGGCTCCGCTATAGTTTTAAAAAATACTACATGAAAAACTGTAACACTGATCCGCGGGCCTCGCGGCCCTCCGGGCCACTCCCGAGGCGCTAGAAGTTTTTGAGCGCGAAACTCCTTAACTTTTTAGTATATATAATAATAATTTATGTTATTGAACAGATCTTTTTTTTATTGAATGTAATAGTATCAATTTTTCACGCGTCAAGCTCGATCCTATTAATCCCCCACATTCAATCGGTTGCAGGCCCTGACCTGTTCACCAGTGACCATTTCGCGCTGGTGTGCCACTTCACCAATCGGAACAACGAGTCCGACAATGTCGACGAGGCCAAAAGTACAGCTGCGTCATCTTCGGCTGGCTCCTCCACCTCCACTTCGAATTGAGGAGAAATGGGAAACAACAAGAAAAGCCACAACGACCTAATTTTTGGATGGATTTGTTGATTTTGTGTTTACACTACGCAAATTTGCCTTTTTCACCGATGACACAACGTCCCACACACGCTATTTCGCATTTATGTCGATCTCTAGACGATAAAATTTGAATTTACGAAAAAAATGGAATTCAACGTTCATTCTCATTGGGAACTGGCACTTTAAAATTTTAAATTTTATGTGCGTTATACGGAAAACGTGTCCAGAGTTTGGAAGAGAAGATACAAGATATGTGTGCCGTCAATGATCAAACAAACGAAAAGTCGAGCGACTAATTTAGCCAAATGTGTTCACTGCTTCAAGGCTTCTAATATGTTCATAAACATAAATTAAGTCACATCAAAAACAAATAAGCAAGGAGGTGCCGTCACGGAACGTTTGGTTCTGCCGCTCCAGTTCCTCAAACCGCAGATCTCGTTCTGCAATTGATATTTTATGCTACTAGGCATCAACCAGTATGGAGGGCTATCTTGTCCTGGTCAAGCGTCGACTTCATTTGATCGAAGAGTTCGCCATCAATCAACATCAGTCGTCGAAGGGGAAAGCAAGGTCTGGCTTGAATTTGGCGGAATGGCGATTTTGGGAAATTCCGTTTGCCTTTTGAGGCCCAAAAATCAGCGGCGGAGTTGGCTTTGCAACGAATTGGTTCACGAATTTTGTTGCGCCATTCCGACACTGCAAACTTCGGATCGGATCCTGTTGAGCGCGTTCAACATCCACACATATTTGGAGGCGCAGTTCCGCAAAAAGGTTTGACAATTGATTTTTAACAAGGATAAGAGAGAAATGATAAAAATAGATATGGACCACCGGTCTAGAATCTAGATACAATGTTGGCTAATTTGTGTCAGAACTAAATGCTTATCTGTTTATCATTATCTCATTATCATCTTTCTCATACATTTTACATTGATGAATGTATAAATCTCTATCAGTCACCTCTGTCAAGGTCAATCAAAAGTCTGTAGTTTAGCACGTTTACTTAGCATTTGTCGACAATCACCAGAGAATGTCGACGAGTGGAAGGGTCAGAAGGGAAGAAAGGTTGAGCGAGCTGTTCAGGAGGGCAGTCAAAACCATAATCGCCACAGCCGCATAGCCACAGCTAGGAGCAAGACCAGTCGAGGGACAAGGGCGAGACCGAGACGGGGGACGGACCAAGAGAGGCGGAGCAGAACACGAGCGGGCCGGCGTGAATCCTAGGCAGATACAGCAGAACAGTCCACCTCAGGCAATCGATTGATTTCCACTCCACGTCCGCCCCCTCACCATCTTCAGTCTCCCCCCAATTGCAGTCGATTCTCATTCTCAACCAAACAACTCACTTCCAATGCAAATCTTTCTCTTATCACATTCTCACTTATTTTGTTCTTGTCTTGCATGTTGTTTCGAATTCTATCGGAAACTACTAGAAGTTCTCTTTTTGTTTTTAAACGTTTGCAAGTGCTGCAACTCGCATCACTTCCATTTGAGGCAGACTCTTCAACAGACCCAGTCCTCAATCTGCATAACCCACATCTTCTAGTTGGTTTCTCTATTTTAGTACTTACTTTTAGTAGCAAAATCAATGCCAAACTATGCTCGGGATCTGACCATTATGTTTAAAGCGCAATAGCCAATGCTTTTCATTTTAGCAAGCAATTTACTTGTGCAATTTCTCTATTTTAAATTCACATCCAATACAACAAAATGTCTGAACAACACGATGAGACTTTCGCCTTCCAGGCCGAGTTCGCCCGGTCGATATCTCTCATCATCAACACATTCTTCTTAAACAAGGTTTTGATCATAATGGAGAAGTTGATTATTTGAACAAAATGTTCAGGAAATCTTTCTTCAGGAGCTGATCCTAAATTCTTCGAGAGGGTTGGACAAGATCCGCTACCAGGCGCTGACCGATCCTTCGCAGATGGAGAGCGGCAAGGACTTGTATATCAAGATCGTTCCGAACAAGGCGGACAAGAAATTGACCATCGTGGACACCGGCATTGGCATGACCAAGGCGGACCTGGTGAACAACCCGGGGCACATGGCTGCACCAGGCACAACCACATTCATGGAGGCTCTCCAGGTTTGAGGCTGTATCATTGGCAAATGTCTTGTATGGTTGCACACCCTAGGCCGGTGCGGACATCTCGATGATTGTTCGCCAGTTCGGTGTCGGCTTTTTTTGGGCCTTCCTGATTGCGGACCGTGTCACTGTGACGTCGAAACATAACGACGACGACTGCTACCAGTTGGAAAGCTCCGCCGGCGGCTCCTTCGTCATCCGTTCGTGCAACGACCCGGAACTGACTCGCGGAACCAAGATCACCATGTACTTGAAGGAAGACCAGACGGGGTACCTGGAGGAGCGCCGCATTCGCGAAGTGGTCAAGAAGTACTCCCAGTTCATCGGTTACCCGATCAAGCTGATGGTGGAGAAGGAGCGCGAGAAGGAAGTGTCCGATGACGATGGGGAGGAGGAGAGGAAGGAAATGCTCCGTCAGTTTATGCAATGCGCAGGAATTCCTCCAAATGTGAAAATTCGCAATGCGGAAGATTTATACAAGAAGAAAACGACGTTTATCACGGAGAAGTACACGGAGGACGAGGAGCTGAACAAACCAATGTGGACGCGCAACCCGGACGACATCTCCAACGAGGAGTACGCGGAATTCTACAAGAACCTCTCCAACGACTGCGAAGACCACTTGAAAGTGAAGCACTTCAGCGGGGAGGGACAACTCGAGCTCCGGTGAGTTCAATGGACAAGTACAGCTTGAACTCTGATTATTTTCCCTTGTTCAGTGCACTTCTCTTCGTTCCGCAGCATGCGCCATTCGACTTGTTCGAGAACAAGAAGAGCAAGATCGTGATCACGCTGTATTTAGACCGTGGGACATATGGGGAATATCCCTATGAGCTTATGCCCGAGTACCTGAACTTCATCAAGGGCGTCGTGTACCTGAATTGTACTATGCCACAAGATGTTATGGAGATCAAAGGCAACATGATAAAGAAGTGCATGAAGCTGTTCGACGAGATCGCCGAGGACAAGGACAACTTCAAGAAGTTCTACGAACAGTTCGGCAAGAATATCAAGGTTGGCACTGGAAACTGGGACATTCGCAAATGATACAACCATTCAATTGCAGCTCGGCATCCACGAAGACTCGGTGAATCGGAAGAATCTGTCCGAGTTCCTGCGCTACTACACCTCTTCATCCGGCGAGGAAATGTGCAGCTTGCGGGTTTGAACTTGCTGAACAAATCAACAGTTCAACTCGACTTTTGTCAGGACTACGCGACGCGCATGAAGCCCAACCAGACGTGCATCTACTACATCACCGGCGAGTCTCGCGATGTTGTGCAGAACTCGTCGTTCGTGGAGCGCGTCAAGAAGTGCGGCTACGAAGTCATCTACATGGTGGACCCGATCGACGAGAGCTGCATGCAGCAGCTGAAGGAATTCGACGGCAAGAAGCTGGTCAGCATCATGGAGCTGCCGGAGAGCGAGGAGGAGAAGAAGAAGTTCGAGGAGGACAAGATCAAGTACGAGAAGCTGTGCAAAGTCGTCAAGGTATGCAGCTCTTGGATAGGCAAAACAAACTGATCATTCCCGCGTTTTCAGGACATCTTGGACAAGAAGGTGCAGAAGGTGTCCGTCTCCAATCGGTTGGTCTCGTCGCCATTCTGCATTGTGACCGGCGAGTACGGCTGGACCGCGAACATGGAGCGCATCATGAAGGCACAGGCGCTGCGCGACTCCTCAACGATGGGCTACATGGCCTCGAAGAAGAATCTGGAGATCAACCCGGACCACTCGATCATCAAGTGAGTGCCGTTCAGCTCAGCTGTCCGATCACAGGCATTAAATGGTTGCGTTGCAGATCGCTCCGCGACCGTGTCGAGACGGACCAGGACGACAAGACGGCCAAGGACCTGGTTGTGCTGCTATACGAGACGTCGCTGCTCACTTCGGGCTTCTCGTTGGATGACCCGCAACTTCATGCATCGTACATGTACCGCAAGGTCAGTCAATAATGGATGGGGCAAACCCTCTCGGTCGTGAATTGAATTCGAATCTTCCGTCTCTTTTTTCGCATCTCTTCTTCCCATTCCTTACTTATTTTTCCCTCCATTCCTCATCTTTCTTCAACCTCTTATCTCTTTTTCTTTCATCTTTTTATCATACCTTACTCTTCTCTTCACCCATTTCTTCGTCTTTCTTTTTTCATCTCTTTCTGTCTTCATTCTCTTTTTTTATCCCGCAACTCTTCCTCCTTTTCCTTTATATCTTAACTAACTTTCAAAATCTCATAAATCAAAGAATTACTTTGCACAGATCAAACTGGACTTGGAGGACATCACGGACGCGGATGAGGCGCTCCCTGCTGAGAAGCAGCCCAGCACCTCGGGCGAGCCAACACCCGCCGAGCAGATCGCCGGTGCCGAAGAGGATGCCTCGCGCATGGAGAAAGTCGATTGAGGATGTGCGCTGAACTGCTCCGACGGGACGCGTTGCGCCGATCTCACCTTGACCTTTGTTCACACACTTCTCATTCTCTCATATATTTTGATGTGCGCCACCCATTCAGACCTTTAAAACATTGTCTTTTTGTTCTCTCGTTTTGACGTTTTGATGTCTGTTTGTGGAGTACGCATAAACCACTGTCAAAATTTAAAACGACCATTTCATGTTTCGGCTGAGACATTTGTTTTTTAATTTGGCCATTGATCATGTTCATTATAATTTATAATTGATATTTTATGCTACTAGGCATCAACCAGTATGGAGGGCCAACTTGTCCCGGTCAAGCGTCGACTTCATTTGATCGAAGAGTTCGCCATCAATCAACATCAGTCGTCGAAGAGGAAAGCAAGGTCTGGCTTGAATTTGGCGATTTTGGAAAATTCCGTTTGCCATTTGAGGCCCAAAAAGCAGCGGCGGCATTGGCTCTGCAACGAATTGATTCATGAATTTTGTTGCGCCATTTCGGCACTGAAAACTTCGGATCGGATTCTGTTGAGCGCGTCCAACATCCACACATATTTGGAGGCGCAATTCCGCAAAAAGGTTTGACAATTGATTTTGAACAAAGATAAGCTATAAATGATAAATCAATTCCAGTTGATTTATCGCAATGCAATCGCCTTTTTCAAGAAGAACACCACAAAATGGTGGCAGAGGATCGAGATCGAGATTGATCAGAGCAAACGCTTTGCGGTGAGTTTGTATCAAGTCATTTCTCTCATTTTATCATTTTTAATTGTCAAGAAATCGTATGGTGAACTCGATTTCCAAGGCCAAAACAATCAATTCCGCGTTCAAATGGAAGCTGTGAAGGTGAATAATCGATATTATCCACAAACAAAAAGTGTTTTAGGGCCATTATTCTGTAGAATGGTTTGATCATGACCAATTCGAGAGCGCCCAAATGCACTACTTTTTGCGTTTGGTCGCACCGTTCATTCAACCAATCGAATTGGATTTGAATTATGCTTGCTACTATCCGTTGGAAATGCCCATCGAAGAGTTGGTGCGCTTGCTGAATGTGCAGAGCATTGCTTCGGTTAAACTCAGAAACGTGCATTTCAATTCGACACCAATCTGTGAGGCATTGGCAAATTGCAACAAACTCCATATTTGTGGACCACTGATGCATACCAATGTGCCGAAATTCGTTCACTGGCTCACCGCGAACACCAATGGCCAGCCCAAAAAGTCCATCATCAAAGGGCTTTACCATTCGGATGAGAAGACAACTCTCCTAATCGATGCAATAAAGATGGTAACTTTTATTCGGGGCCTTCTATGCAGCAAATACATTTGCTTTCAGGATTTTTTGCGTGCAACGAGCAAGCGTCGATTTGTTGTACGTCTGTTGGAAGTGGGCAAGCAGTTGGTTGAATTCGCTTTGCGCAATGAAATCAACGGGGAAATGCTCGCTTTGCGCTGCACAAATGTCAAAGATGGGCAGTTCTTTTACGCGTTGAGTCCAATTCCCGTTGCGGAATTGGACAACACAAACAATGGGAACTTGTGCGCAGCCGAAGCTGACGACGAAGGCCACTTTGGCTCCAGGATTATATGGAAATGAGTAAACGACTGAGTGAAGTCAACAACAAGCGACACATTTCGAGTCCTCCTTGGTCTTGTTGGATATGATTTGATATTGGTTCTCATGTTCCCATTTCCCAAGCATTGATGATTTTTCAGATCCACATTTCACACCAATCCCTTCCTCCTATTCAACATTTTCATTTTGCCCCTTTTCTTTGTTCATATTATTACCTAATTATTAATCACTAATCATTTGTTAATCATTTTACTATAGCTATTTTGCATTTTCCTTCATGTTTTAACATTTCTAAATATGTTGGGAATAAACGGAAATTCGTGGATTTTGCTACACTCATTCATGCTTAATGGCACAATTCCGAATTAGTAATTATAATTAATGCCCCATTCAGAGATATACCTACACAGTAGTGGCCTATCACATATTAGCTATTACACATTTTTGCAAGCAAATCAATTCGTTTCTGAAATGGCCGATGATGACGCTTGTGAGCAGGTACCAAAGGCAAATGTTGCGCCATTCTGTTCAAATGCAATTATCTTCATCAGGCCATTCGCCAGTTTGCCGAGATCTCGGACGAGGCTTTTGCGCACTTCATGCTGCAAGACGACGACTTCGATTTGGAGGTTTGAAAACTCGATTGGGATTCGATAAGCGATAAAACTGGCTAAATATGGCTGCTCAGATCTCAATAATCAATCAGATTTAATGTTTAACGATTTGAACTGTTGCTGTTGCTATTAATCTTGATCTGTCTCAATCAGATTTGAAATGTGTATTGATCAGTCCAGCTGATTTAGTCTGATCTGGAAAATGTTTATCATTTTAAAAATTTTAATCGCTTCTCTTTGGTTTGCTTTAGCGAATGCTTACTCGCTACTATTCGGCCGAGGATCCGGACGCGTTGTACGCCCAATTCCGCGCTGAAAATGCCGAGGGCAGCGACATGGCGGATGAGGTGGAGAGCGGCTCAAGTCGAGAGGTTGGTTATTTTTCATCAAAAAATCGTTTCCTAATTTTATTCTTAAATCTCTGATTTTGTTACACATTGATTGCGTTACATATCGACAAAAAAGCTGTTTTTTGTGCTCCATTGGGTTCATAAGTTCGATTCCGCTGGCCTGCAATTTAATTTTCTGACAATTTTTCAAAGCCGCAGCCGCCGACGAAGAAGCGTAAACCGAGCAGTGCGGACGCGGCGGCACACTATTTCCCGGCCGAGCTCACTCTGGTCTCGTGGAACGTGGACGGGTTGGACGAGCTAGCGCGCGACAAGCGCTTCAACGCGGTGCTGTATGTGATCGCAAAGTGAGCAACGGCAAAAATCAATGAATTGACGCGATTGACAAGTTAAAGTTTTGGCCAAAACCCAAACATATCACCGTTTTCGTGAACATTGGTCCAATAGCCTTAACTTGGCCATTGACTTTGTCAGTCAGGAGAAGAAGAACAGGCCAAGAGCGCTACAAACTGTACTTTCGTAAGACACACAGATTCCACTCTTTAGGCTTCTATTTCACATCTTACTCAAATTTCCAATTACCTACGTGCTTTAGGGCCAATGGAAAATGGACCATCATCATTTATCCCCCAATCTTCCAATGTCAATCCTCCTTCCTTTACATCTTCCTATTCTTTGTTTATCCCTCTCTATCGTCCTCTTCATCTCAGCTCTCACTCTAATTCTTATTCCATCTCAATTGAATCTGTCTCTCTTCTACTCCCTTTCACCTCTTCTTTTCCACAATTCCTACATCTGGTCTCTTCTTTTTCTTCTTTTCTCCTTTCGTTAGTTGTCTCATCTCTTCCTCTCCTCATCTTCTCTTCTCCTTTTTTCCTCTCATCTCTTCCATTTTTATCTTCTTCTTCTTCCTCATCTCTTCCCCATCTCTATGGCTGTTTCGCCCCCAGGACATCCAAATCCAGCGCAGCGAGGTGTTCCCGTTCGCCAATTCGGGCATGTGGCGCTCAATGACGCTGGTGGAGGCCAAGTGGCAGAGGTTGCAGATGCGCCTGATCAACACACACCTGGAGAGCATGCGCGAGAGCGGCACCATCCGCAAGGCCCACATGGACAAAATGGTGGCGCCGCTGGCTGCGTCCAATCCGTCGGAGACGCTCACTATCTTCGGTGAGTTTTGGGGCTTTAAAAATCGATCAAAATTTGAATACTTTCAGCCGGCGACATGAACATCAGGGACAAGGAGGTAAGCAGCCTTTCCAATATGCTTAGACTTGTTGGCTTGCATAGGACATTAGGCCAATGGCCACAAATTGCCATTGAGCGGCGCCGAAATATTGGGTCAATAAGCGTAAAAAATCGTCCTTCACTTTCTCACACATTTCGGTACTCACTTTCCGTCTGAGAATTTGTTAATTTTCATTCAACCCTTATCGGTTAATTATTGTACGAAGTTCCACTCGGCGTGTAAGAGCCGTAAGGCCCCAACAATATCATTGTAGTGATTAAATTGGTTAATCCACAAAAAATCTTTTGTGGTTATTTTGGAGTGATTCCATTATGACTTTATGATCATTGGCATTCCAAGGTAGCGTCTACTGCGCGAATTCGGTGGCCTCTAGTTCAAGGCTTCTCATAAAATTTGTTCAGCATGAAAAAATCAATTCTATCTTGGGGTCATGGATTCACCAGCTCGACTCGAGGAATTGAAGTAGTTGGATTAACTGAACCGCATGAACTCGAGCTCATCAATTTGGGCAGCACTTCTGGCTTCTCTGCACCATCAAAAATTTCAATCAAATTTCATCCTTTTTTTGTAAAATGCCAATCTCTTGATTCATGAATGCCAATACCAAACCCTGCTCCAAGTTTCAAAATTCAAAGGCTTAGGGACTTGTCAGCTGAAGAATTTTCTTTCATTCATTTTTTGCCCACACCCAGATCAGTGAATTGGGCGGATTGCCGGTGGGCGTGCGCGACGCGTGGGAGAGTGCTGGACAGGCGCCAGCCACTCGCTTCACCTGGGACATGTGCCGCAACGACAACCACACGGGCAATGGGCGCGCCCGGTGCCGCTTTGACCGCGTCTACTTCAGCGGCCCGTACGCGGACGTGGACTTCAAGCTAGAAGGCACCAGCCGAGTGAAAGGTGGGCCCACTTGGTCCAAAGAGTGAAAGTGGGGAATTGGACAATCTTCATTTATGTCAATCCTCCTTCCTTTACATCTTCCTATTCTTTGTTTATCCCTCTATCGTCCTCTCCATCTCAGCTCTCACTCTAATTCTTATTCCCCTCAACTCAATCGAATCTAGGTATCTCCTTTCTTCTTCTTCTTCCGTTCACCTCTTCTTTTCCACGATTCCACACATCTTCTCTTCTCCTTTTCTCCTCTCATCTCTTCCATTTTTTAAACTCATCTCCTTCATCCTTCTTTCCCATCTTTTCCGACCTCGTTTCTTCCTCCTCTTCATTTCTTTCGCCTTTTTTATCTACTTCTTCCGCCTATCTCTTCCCCATCTCTACGGCTGTTTCGCCCCAAGGACATCCAAATCCGGCGCAGCGAGGTGTTCCCGTTCGCCAATTCGCGCATCAATTTTTCATTCGCCAGATCCTATTAATCTCCCGCATTGAATCGGTTTCAGGCCCGGACCTGTTCGCCAGTGACCATTTCGCGCTGGTGTGCCGCTTCATCAATCCGAACAACGAGTCCGACAATGTTGACGAGGCCAAAAGCACAGCTGCGTCATCTTCGGCTGGCTCCTCCACTTCGAATTTAGGAGAAATGGGAAAACGCAAAAAGGCCACAACTGTGGTACCCGGTGTTCCGAATTGTATTTAATTCCCAATTCAATTCTATATTGTAATAGTCCTACTCCCTCCCGATTGTAAATCCCCACCTAGGAATTGCCCACTTTCTTAGTGCATCCCGCCATTGTAAAGTCCACCAAACCCAATCCAACTGACCCACCTCTGAGAGTTGTTTTCCACCTTCTGCCATCCGCTCCTCCCCCTCGGGCTGGGCATATAACCCAAGCCATTATCCTGATTCAGGGGCTCTGGGACTCACACACCGAAGACTTTCCCCTCGCACCCTTTTGGAGCCTACTCCCCGATACACACATTTGACTGCAAAAGAATAAAACCCCTTTTGGAAAGGAGCACTTTGGACCCGACCCAATTTTAGGCAGTGCACGCCAGGCACCGCAACAACGACATAATTATTGGATGGTTTTGTTGATTTTGTGTTTGCACTGACGCGAATTTGCCTTTTGCACCGATGACACAACGTCCCACACACGTTATTTCGCATCGCCCCACCCCAACTCATACCAACCCAATGTCATCCCCAACTCATCCCCGGCTATAGGTATTTTTGGCTTAGACGTAGGCTAAGCCTAAGCTATTAAGCAAAGCCTAAACTAAGCTATTAAGCTAAGCCTAAGCTTGCTTTGGCTTAGGCTAAAAAGCCTACTTGGCTACACTTTTGGCTTAGACGTAGGCTTAGCCTAAGTTATTTAGCAAAGCCTAAACTAAGCTATTAAGCTAAGCCTAAGCTAAGCTTAAGCTAAGCCTAAGCTTGCTTTCTTAGGCTAAAAAAGCCTACTTTATAGCCGGGGATGAGTTGGGGATGTGGGTGGGTATGAGTTGGGGACAAATAGCGATGGGGATGAGTTGGGGATGACATTGGGTTGGTATGAGTTGGATGATATTGGGTTGGTATGAGTTGGGGTTGGTATGAGTTGGGGTAGCGCCTTTCGCATTTAGGTATGTCGATCTCTAGACGTCTAGACGATACAAATTTTAAATTTACTTGACAGTTGACACAAAAAAAGAAAAAATCAGCATCCAGTATCCAATTGAGGACTATGAGAACTGAGGAGTCACGTCACAGTCATAATTGGAAAATGGGGTGTGAAAGTGATCACAGTGACGTCACTGTCACTATCACTGTGACCCATTTATA
>VAHH01001209.1:0-13231 GCA_013357305.1 Radopholus similis | reverse complement strand
CCTGTTCCTGAACAAAACGGACATTTTCATGCACAAAATCAAGAAGACCTCCATCCGGAGTCTGTTCCACCGCTACTGCGGTTGAATCAAATACACAATGGAGTTATCAGAAATTTGTCGTTTCTTTTGCAGGTTCCGAATCCTACGCTGATCAGGTGGGCTTTCTGGAGAAGAAGTTCTCCGCAATCAAAGCTGACCCGAAAAAACTCTACGTGCACAAGACATGCGCCATAAACACAAATCAAGTTGGTGTTGAAAATGAAAAAAGGGTAAATGTTTGACTGCAGACTGCACTGATCCTGAAGAATGTGTTCGACGCAATGCTTCAGAAGGCCTTCAATAACTCAGCTTTTTAACGGGACTCAGATACGTTGGATGTGGACAATCATCATTCTATTCCGTTTAGAAAATACGAATTTTTGAAAGAAATGTAGAGAAAAATAAATAATCACAGATAAGGAAGCATAAAGGTGTGCAAAACTTTTTTTGGTGAATTGGAAAAAGTTGCGGGAATGGTCTGTCCAGAATTTTTCAAAGAATGCACATCTGTTCTCAAAGCTTGGGCGCTTGCGTTGAAGATGGAACAATGGACTGCTGCTGATCCTCCTCATCTGTGTCGCGGTTGGCGAACCATTGGACGGGGTTGAGTGGGCCCAGCCAGGCGAATTTGTCCTCCACCTGGTCCACGATCTCGGGCACTATGTTCTCCGCAATCTGGTCCCCGTACTTGGCGTGCATGTCCCGGTTGGCCTTGTTGAAGCGCTGGAACAGCTGCAAAGGGGACAAAACGCAATATTCATTCGAATTAGATTCGATGCAATAATACCTTTAGAAATTTTTGTTAAAAAATGATATGATTAAAAATATTCAAAAATCTAAACACGGGATAAATAAAAATCAAAAAAAGCAGCTGTTGGGCACCTTGAGGAAGAGGGTCTTGGGCTGGAGTTTGGCGACCAGCAGCTGGTACAGTTGGAGCCACCGTCGGTCTGGTGTTTGAACACGGTGTTCACGAACACCTTGAGCAGGTCCGCCTCGTCCGAGAGTCGACGTGAGCGAATGGTGCCATCGGTGAGTTGGCCGTCGTGCAGGAACAGCGCGGTCAGACCGTTCTCCCCAATCACGAAGTCGAGGGAGGCGTTCAGCGCCTTGTTGGTGCGGAACAGATTCACCTTCTGGAGGAGCTCTTCGGCCGCGTTGAACCTGAATCAGATAAATTGCAATCTGAAACCCTAATCTCTGGGGGTCCCAATGCGCACCCTTTCAGCAGGAGGTCGGTGACCCCGACCGCGTCCAGCACCTCCAGCGTCAGGTATATGGGGGTGCTGAGGCCGGTCAGACTGAGCGCCAGGTTCACCAGCTGGTTGATGCGCGCCGGAGTCACGAACCAGACCACGAAGCGCTTCAGTGCGCCGGCCACCGAGCTCAAACTGAGGCCATTGCCCTGGAATTGGAGTGGAGTTGGGGATTGACACAATGATCTGATCGATCAACTGGTCTAACCAATTGATCAACGATTCCCAAAATTCAACGCCTTCTGGGCCAAACATTTGCTCGTCTATTTTGTGCGCCCATTACCATTGCTTGTTGCAGCTCTGTCTTGGCCTTTTGAGCCAGTCCCTTGAGCCACCCGCGGAACTTGGCCTCCTCCTTGGCCAGTTTGGCCATTGTGGCGCCGATCAGCTCTTGGATGGGGTGGCCCTTGCGCTTGACCACTTCGTCGGCCACGTGCGTCAACAGCTGCACCGCGTCTTGGTCGCCCAAGGGGTTCAGCTTGTGCACACTGTGGTCGAACACGGTCCCGTTCTGGAAGGTCAACTCCTCCTTGCCCGTGTATCTGAGAGGTGGAAAAAGCAGTTCGTGCCTCGGTTAAGCAAATGAGCTACAATACATAGGCCCTCAGGTAGGAAAGGAATTGCTGATTAATGGAATAGCCGCTGTTTTTTCTTTAGAATAAAATTAAATTCAGATAATCCAAAAATAGTCGAGATTAATCCAAATGCGCTACTTACATCGGCATCTCGTCAGTTGTGGTGGCCCCGCTGCGCACGAACAGCGGAATCAGCCCGTTCGGGCCCATCCACCACATCACCAGTTCGCGGTCGCCACCTTAAAACATTCAAATAGCGCAACAGTTGTATTTTATAAAGCGAACCAGAAACCTATGACATTGTCATAAAATAATTTAAAAATTTCTAAGCCGACTTGTTTGGGGCAATATTAATTGTTAATTGAATTGATCAAATGCTCTACGGCTTGATTTGTTCTGATTGCTCTGATCCTGGTCGGTGGTGGATTCAGAGGAACCACCGTTTTCAACGTCCACGCCCCAATGTGCGTGCCCACTGCCCACCTTCTGCGATGACTCGGGCGCCCAGCTTCTCCACGGCCTGGATGAACAGCGTGTTCAGGTTGAACAGCGAGAGCACGCTCATCCCGATCGAGAAGGTGGAGCGCACCCCGGTCATGTACATCAGGATCTCGATCATCTCCTCCACGTGCGTGGGCTCGCCCAGCCAGATGGCCACGTCCTTGATCTCGTCCCCCAGTTTGACCAGTCCCTCCTGCACTTTGGCTTCGAAGCGCTGCAGACGCTTCCTAATGCCTTCCGGCTCGTACTGGGCGCGCACCTCCAGCCATTTGGCGTTCAGTTGCGAGACCTTCAAAATTCAAATTATTAAAAAAACAAATCTTCATTGGCACTCTTTAAAATAACATCTTCTAATTTCTCGCCAAACCTGCTTTTCCATTCGTGCGCCAAACGCGGGTCTGGTCTCGGCAACGGTGAAACGGCGCACGAACTCCTCCACGGGGTTGGCGCTTTTGCGGGCGCCAGTCACCAAATACTCGAACACGTGTTCCACTTGGCGGTGGAATTTGTTCGCGTTGGAGCGCTGCAGCCCGTACCAGATCTCCACCAGCAGACGCATGGCCTCCAGCGGATACTTGAGACTCTGGGCGCACTCCAGCATGTCTCCCATGCGCGCCATTTTGACGCCTTTTGCGCTGAATTGGAAATGGAGAACACAAAAAACACAGACTGACTGGTCGGTCTTTTAGGTCCGAACAATCTTGTCCGATCCAATTTTGGGGAATGAGTTAGTTGATTCTACTACCCATTTGTCTGATTTGGATGGGCTAATCCAATTCTATTGCTGGATTTTAGATGATCCGGTCCGATTGATCTGTTTGATTCTGATTTCGGTCCTACTAGACTCGTTCTCCAATTCCCTCTCTTATTGTTACCTGAATTTGAAGGCGAAATGTTCATCCATTTCTTCTTCGTCTTCCGTGTCTTTATTTTCCTGTCCACTTTTGGTCACTGAAGAGATCGCTGGCTTGCCGGCCTTCTTCAGCACCCGGGCCAACAACTGATTGCGCTCCTTGCCCTCCAAATCGGTGCTGATGCCTTCCAGCGTTTCCGCCGCAAAACAGAGTGGCTCGTTCAGTCCGGATACAAAGGTGAACAACTACAATAGGTAAAACAGGGCATTCGTCCGAAATGTGTTCAGAGAGACAGTACATATGATCAGATCTAATCAGATCTTGTTTGGGACTCTCCCCTTTGTCCAGATGATCTGGTTTGATTTGATCAATTTTTCTGGACTAATCCTGACCAGATTGGTTCAGATCTGACAGACCTGTGGCCTTGTCTAAATCAAGTGATCTGTTCGAACTAATAATTGAAAAGTTTCGAAGATTCCGCCCGGTTCAGGTATTCCGCTATGCGCGCTCACCTTGAGCAACACTTTCACGTTCTCCACGTCCGCCTGCAGCCACTCCAGGAATGCACTCACATTCCCGATGTAGTGGCTCACGTCGAAATTGGTGCCGGCCAGAAACTTTTTGAAGGCCTCCCTGGCCGACTCGTCCAACTGCCGGTCGTGCTCCTCGTCCCCCACGGCCGCTGCCTGGTCCCGGGCGTACTTTCTGAACGCGCTAATCGCCAACTCGTCCACTCTCTTCTCCTGCTCTTCGTTCAACGCGCACTGGTTCAGATATTTTTTGAACGCATTTGTGGCCAATTCCCCCGATTTTCCCGAATTTTCCGTTTCCAATTTTTCTCCATTTTCCTCCGATTTCTCCGTCAAATATGCTAGGAATGCCTCGATCAGCTCTTCCGCGTCTACTTTTTTGGTCCTCTCCTCGGCCAATTCCAACTTTTGCGTTCCATCCGTTTCGGCCATTTCAGCGGCCAAACCGCACAGAGACTTGCGGGCAGCAAATGACGACGAGGAAAATGGCTGGGCTCCATTAGCAGCTACTGAAAAAATTAGTGCCGATATGGTCGGATAAGGTGATGGAATCTATCTTTACCAGTTTTTTGCACAACAAAGAGAGACGAAGTCAGAAGAAATGGAATGAAAATCATTTTACTATTTTAGATTTTAGTAATCAACGCTAATAATTGTAAAAAATGCAAAAAATGAATGAGAATTAGATTGAATCGAGCAGTTTTATGCGGATTCCTTCGATCTGGATCTTGTCCAAGGAATATCAGGGTTTCAATAGGTCGCTTGATCTTTTCATTTCACTCGGAAAATTTGGCAAAAATGAACAACAAAGTCCCCACATCATTCCATTTGATTACATGTAATGAATTCTTACCAGTTTGTTGGGCGGTAAAGGTGGGCACCAGCGTCAGTGCGAAGAGAATGAAAAGCATTTTTGCCTTTGCAAAATCAATTGACTAGCAACTAAAAACTAATAATGCACAAGAACTGAATGAAAGACTTAAAGACATCGAATTCGGGCGGTTTTATGGGGGAATGGGAATCTAGGTGTGTTTGAAAATTGAAAAACAGTGAACAATGGATTCAATAGACCACTGATCTGTCTCTTCAAATCAATCGTCAGAAAGATTTCTTTTTTCTGGATTTGGCCAAAATGAACAAAGGCCCACGTTTGCCCTTTGCATTTATCAATCGATCAGCGCCGAAGGTAGTGAAGTCTTTCGCAGCAATAGCAAAAAGCTTTACGAATCCTTTTTCACAAATTGGTTGTTGGCTATTTCAATAGGCACGGCCAAATGCCCAAATAAGTGTGACGGGGGGAATTGACCCTGATCATTGGTGAGATGTTCACTTTTGCGAAAACAAAACAGTTTCGAACCCCCCGAACTTGGACAGTGGTTTGTCAGTGGTTTTCTGATGTAATGGCCACAAACAGAGGGTTTTTTGTATTCGCATTTTTGGTGCGGCGAATGGCAAACGAAAATTCAATAAAAAATAAAACGTTCAATTGTTCGAAAATGGAAAATAAAATCTCAGTTAAATTTTAGCCGAATATCCAGCTTCCAAAGTTCATTTGGAATGACGTCGTTGCCAACTCAAAAATGAACCCTGCAAATGACAAATGACGTAGACTTCTACTCCGGTGTCCCCTTTCGGCGTTCACCGTTCAGAAGGAAGTCAGAAAACACAAAAAGGGGGAACAGGATGTCTTCGTACGAAAATGAATCATCCAACCATAACTCGGCCTTTGGTTGCGAGTTGGTGATGGCTGAGAGCGATAAGCCCTCGAAAAAGGGGCGAGTCTCGTCGCCCTCATCGCCGCCATTTTAGATTTTATTATCACTCCCATTCACCGTCGATTGCACTAAAGCTCAAATAAAAATATCCCCCACTAATGAGAATTGGAAAATATTTTACGGAGGAAATTTTGCTCTCTTTGCACATTCCCTCTCTTATTTATGCGCACTTTTCTTTTCCTCTCAGTCGCCTCGTCCAAAAACAAGTTTTTCACTATAAACGATCCTGAATTCCTGAAGGCCAAATTTTTGATTTTGAAAGGGATGTTTAAGTCCGGTCCGAGTTTTGTATGAAACACCGCTTCAGACTTCACCTTTTCATTTTTGGAATCCCATCCCACCGGTGACATTTTGTCAATTCAAAAGCTTTTAGAGCTTTTCACTTTTCCCAATTCAATCAATCCTCTCGCCAATTCCCAATTCCCTCTCCAAACTCCAGAACATCCACAACCCACAGCTCTCCCCCATTTTACTTTTTGTTTACTATTTACACGGCAAATAGCAAATACACAAGAATCGATCACTGCTCTGCCTCGCCCTCTTGCGCAATCTCCCTCTCCGCCTCTCCCCCTCCTCCTCGGTCCTCATCCATTCATGTTTCATGTTTCATGAATGAGTCACACTCAAGAGTCAAGAGAGCGCCACCCCAAAGCCCAAAGGGTTCCCGCTCCAAACAAATGTCTCATAATTTTTTAATTTAGCCGCTTCATCTAGAGGCCACAGATCACGAAATTTGAGAGGGAGACAAAAAACAAAATAAATTATTTACATCCTACATTGTGCACTTTTCGTTTCTACATAATAACTTTGACAGAAACAATGAGTCTTTCTTTCTGTTTCAGCATTTAAAGTTTCTAAATTTTGCGAATCCGAAAATGCCGGCTTGCATTGACTGCGGAAAGATTTGCGGAGAGGGCTGCGCCATCGTCAAGTTCATTTTCTGCATTCTGCTGCCCCCGGTAGCCGTGTTCCTGCACTCGGGCGACTGCTGCAATGTGCACCTGCTGCTCTCCATCATTTTAACGTAAAATATATATTTCTAAACTTTTACAATAAAATTATTTTAAAAAGTTAAGGGTTTTTAGTTTTATTCCCGGTCAAAAATGATTTTTAAAATTTTTGTTGAAAATTCAAATTTATCTGTTTAGCATTTTGGGCGTCGTCCCCGGAATGATTCACGCCTTTTGGTACTGCTTCATCCGCGGCGATGAATGAGCCACAGGAGAACAAACATTGGAACGAGGAGAAACCACCGCCGACCCAAAGAGACTTCACTTGATTTCCTCAACCCTTTCGTTTGTTGCAATTGCAATCAATAAATTGAGTGGATGAGGTCAAAAGTGCCGAAAATAAATATTAATTCTGCAAAGATTCAAATTAAAGAGTCTAAAATAAATAGGATATTCAAAGAATCCCGGGAAATCCTAGAGTCGCCGCTACTGGAAAAATGTTGCAGGCTCAGTGGGGATCTGGGGATGGAATGCGAAATGAAATTTCCAATTGACAGACAAAAGGCCTCTGATCGCCCGTTTGCCAAGGAATTTGGGGGAGGACAGAGCCAAGCTGAGCAGCCGATCACTGCCATTCTGCTGATGTTGGAGCCTGGCTCAGCTCAAATGGTTTAGGCGGAGCGCATAAATAGGCCTTGCTGATGAGTGATGAGACCGGTAGCAAGCAAACAACACCATTCCTAAGTCTGCAAATGCATTCCTTGTCCATCCCGTTCGCTCTCTTTGTGTCTCTCACAGTGCTCGTTTGCTCAGCGGAAGGCTACTTTGGTCAGCAACACTTGATTTACAATATTAATCGATATCGATCAATGATTTATTTGCTGATCAGTCGATTGATAAGTTGATCCGATTTAATTTTGTAAAAACTATTCAGAATGCAGTAAATTACACACCAAAATTGGAAAGACGCGTGCTGCCATTGAGCGGTCTCTGGCAGGAGTGGTGGCGGAGAAGAGGGAACTAGAAAATCGTATCAAGCATCTCGACGATGCCTATTCTCACATTGGCTGGCAATGTCCCAACGCAATGAAAGAACTGTCCAGGGATAGGAAGGAACTTAGAGAGGTCAGGTGACTAAATTTAAAAAGGCTATTTCACCGTATTAGAAACGATTCGATTTGAAAATCGGACGATGTGAGGACTTGGCTGCGTTCGCCAAATCAATGAGAAAATTGATAGAGCAAATGCGCTTCAAGCAGAAGAACTTTGAAAAGCTGACCGAGGAGAATAAGCTGCGGATGGGCAAACTGAAACAAGATCTGGTCCAATTGTTCGGGAGGCCACCGCAAGAGGAAGCATTGTCTGCCTGTGAAGACCACTTGGGAGCGCTGATGGGGGAATGTGAAGAGATTCTCAAATTCTACGGTCAAATTGATGTTTGAACTGGGGGGAGAAGATGGCGCATTTTTGGGATGCTTCAGAATGTGGTTTTTTTTCATGGCCATGATTTTTCTTTCAAAA
This sequence comes from Radopholus similis, assembly GCA_013357305.1. Lineage (NCBI taxonomy): Eukaryota > Metazoa > Nematoda > Chromadorea > Rhabditida > Pratylenchidae > Radopholus > Radopholus similis. Next base: position 5,230 of record VAHH01001209.1, on the reverse strand, counting down.
ATTCAAAACTATAAATTTTTCGGGGATCCCAAATTAATCTTTTCTGCATAGTTGCCATATTCATTTTGAGAACCGAGTCGTCTACCACATCACAGCCTTTTCAGCAGCAGCCAAAGCGTCTTCGGAGGCGTGTCCACCAGCCATCCCTGGCTGGCTCCCCAGCTCGAGCGTTGCCCCTGTCTCTGCCCCTCCACAGTCGCCGGTCCCAGACCAGCCATTCCACAAAGTTGTCGATGCCCTGGCTGATGCGCTCCCGGAAGTTGTTCGGCCGCGGACGAACCGGAGGCCAGGCGGGAGGACTGTGGTGCTGATCATTGTTCAAATTGCGTTGCGGAATCTGCCTACCTGTGGATGATGTGGCGGCGGCGGGGGTGGAGGTGGCGGACCCCAAACTGTCAATCGAGGATAAGTCATATGACAGAATGGAACATTTGACTCAAATAATTTGAACGTAGTTTTGATTTTGACCAAGTTATGACCAATCAAATGGTAACCATGATTGCATAACCAGAAGTGTGGAGTGTGCAACAGTGGGAAATTTATTGCTCACATCCGGCGGGTAGGCGATACGGCCACGGTCGTTCCGTGTCCAGGATGCGGCGAATTCGCTCCGGACTTGTGGGAAGGCCTCCAGCTCGGCGACGGCGAATCAACAATGGCAACTGTTGTCCAAAAAAATTGGCAGATTCCTCCGCCAACAAATGGGTGCCCAATTGGGCGAAGCAAAAAAGCGATAGTGTCCAATGAAGCAGCAGCCACATTTGATGGGAATGCGAATCCGCGAGGGCAGCAGCAGCAAAGTGCCTTTAAGAGAAAATGAATGCTGGCTGTTCGGAGCGCATACATTACGTCAATTCTCAAATCGAATGTGAGAGGGGAAAGAAATGGACTCGAATTTTAACATCGGCTTTTAGACTTTTTTCAAATCGAAATGCCGTTCAATGCTAATATGCCGTCATCTCATGATTTTACTTTGGTGGAGACAACCAGCTTCCACTCCTCCATGCCTTTTACACACCATTGATGGCATTTCTAGTTCGTGAGTGAAAAAGTCTCTGATTATCTTTCACGTTGACACACGGCAATTACCTAAATGGGCACTAAGACGCATGTGGCACCACAACATGCAACACTTTGTTGATATTCTCAGTAAATTGTCACTTAGAAGATACTAAGCAAAGGAGAGCAATTTGAATGTATGAACCTTGTAGGCATCAGTAGAATGGCGGTCAAAAAAGGTGTGAATTTTGGAAGGATAATTATCACATTATCAGCCACATTTTTATGCTTCAAAATCGCTATGGTAGAGAGGAAACATATAATGACTTGATCCTCGACGACATGGACTTTATTTCCCACAATTGGTTGCTTCCATTTTCCGTTTTAAAATACATGTAATATTTTTTCAGCTAAAAATGCAAATGACTTGCGCACTCGCTTTCATAGCCGTTCTCTCCATCTGCGTCGCTTTTTGCGGCGCACACACTCGCGAACTTTCAAGCTTCGAATTTGGCGCAATGGACAGTGAAGAATTGGCGAAAGAGGTGGAGGAAATAACTTCAAATACTTTAAAGTGAATATCAATTTTTAATTTTAAAATGTCCAGTTCAATTCGCCCCATTATCATCAGAAGCGCGAAATCATCCCAATCTACGTGGACTGGAACCGGCGTCCAATCAAAGAGAAAAACAAGGGGCGCCGTCGCAATCCACTCTGCTTCTTCAGCGCATTAATCCCTCGATACTGCTACTGAAGAACCACCCGAAGACGAAGGAATAAAACACATGTCCGGAGAAATTTTGATAGCCGATTCCGCCCTAAATTGGATTCAGCGATTTTTCTGCAGTCCTCCAACATTTCCTTCAATTCATTGCGGCCCTTCTCCACAACCTTGTCATCCGAATTGTTGCCCATTTTAAAGCTTGATTTGGGGTCTCATGGCAGATGTAAACAATTTTAATGGTGAAAATTGTGAATTTGCTAAAACCAACAATTGTTAAGTGAAAAATTTATGAAATCAGTGCAACATGAATGCGAGGGGAATGAGCAAAATGGGTGACAGCAGGTCGGGGAGAGCGGCAGCAGAATGTAGTGGACGGACGGGTCCCTGGACGAGAAACGCGATCAAGGGGCAGAGGACTGTGGCGAATTTGAGGATGTTGCCGTGACCGGCCAGAAATTCCCATTTGGAGACCACCGTCATCAGAAACAGCGCCAAATTGGTCGCGAAGAAGGGGTCGATTTGGGGGGCGGGCATCTGTCCGTATTGGCTCCAGTTGCGCGCCCAGCACAGGGAATGGGGCAATTGGAGCACCAGAACGAGGACCGACAGCCCTGCAGAGGTGGAGAAGCGCAAATCGGAGGAACGGAACCGCGCAGCCAGTGTCTGAATGGAAATAAAATAAAAAAGTTCGCACAATTTAAAAAATGTTTCTTTGAAGAGTGCTCAATTGAAAAACAGGTCATTTTTCAAGGAAATGAGTTCATATTCCTCTAATTAAAAAAACGCACAGCAGTGTTTGTGGCTGTGCAGAGCAGAGCCACCGCGAAAGTGTTGTTGGCGCAGAGGCAGAAGGCGCCTGCCAAGAGCAGCGCCAAAAGGGACCCTTTGTTGGGGCGGCTGTTCCCGTTTGGGCGGTCAACCACCACCAACTGGAGCAGGGGCCTCAAGAGGCAAATGCACAACGTGTGAAAGAGGAGGAAGAGGGCGGCATTGAGCATGGCCAAAAAGAGCATCCGATAGCTGCAAAAGTTGAAAAAAAGATTTAAAAATATTTTTATATTTTTAAAATTGAAATTTGAAACTTTTGAAAATTTGAAATTTCTTAGGAATTTGCATTTAATGTTTTCTTACTTTTGTAAAGAGATGACTGCCACCACCAGAGAGAGAAAAAGCAATTTTGTTATCCCGTTTGCAACTCTGCATTTGCTGCAAAAGTGCACAATTGTCAGCCAAAGTCCCAAAGAGGCGGGCACAAGATGGCGCAGTTGTCGGAACAACTGCACGGGGAATACGCAATTTCATTTAGTGATTTATATGTATTCACTTTTTGTGCGAATTTAATTTGCCTTTATAAATTCCCACCCTGATGAGAGTGTACTTGGGGTGGAGCGAGAATTGGACGGAGCACTCTGCACACTCGCCCGAGTCAACCACCGCCAATTGGAAATGTCCAGCATCTAAACAAAATGATTGGTCATCACATCACGGGATTTAGAATCGATGATTCGAGAGACTAGAGATGCGCACTTAAAAAGTTGGAAGAGAGAAGAAAAACGCCAAACATTTATTTATTAAATGTTTTGATTGTTCCACCAAATTCTGAACTAATATTTTCGAATTGACCTGCTGTTGGCGCAGAGTAGATGAGCAATTCGCTCTGATCTGGCGCCCCAAATGCTCCGTCAAATCGCCGCAATTGGCCGTCCACCACAAAAATTGCTCGATGCGGCGATTGTACTGGAAATTTAATTTTAAAACTATATTTTTGATTGACTTTCCTTTGCCCACTTTTCTTGCATTTTGACCGCCGTATTTGCACCCGAAAAATGCCAAAGTCGCGATCCGCAAATTCAATTGGGACAATTTTGAGCGGAGAATCTGCCACAGAGAATTCGGCCCGAATTGGCTTCTGGTTGAGCGATAATAGCAATTTGGTGGCGGACACAACGGTCTCTGGGAGTTGGGTCTTGTCCTCGCTTAACAGCTTAAAATGTAAATAAAATTCAAATATAATTCAATTTCAATGCTTATTTAGTAAATTCATTTTTGAATCATTTTTAAATAAAATGAAAATGTCATTTAAAATTCTATTCTATGGCTAAAATATTAAAAAGCTTCAAAACGTTCATTTAATGAAAAAAATTCAATCTTTTGGATCGCTCTTAAATTGTTTGCCTCACCCAGACATGGCTCTGCGGTCCAATCGCCACTGTCGCATTCGGCGGAGCACATTGGCTCAAATTGACCAGTGCGAACACATTTCCAGCGTCCAAATAGCGCGGTTTGGTGTTGTGTGAAGTCCCGCAATTTTCCAATCGCACCAATTCGAGGTCGTTCAAAGTGGCCTCTCGAATTGCCAACAAAAAGTGTCCTTCTATTGTGGAGTTCAACAAATAGGGGCGAGTGGAGAAAGGACACTGCAAATATTTTTGTTGAGTTTTTTAAGAATGAGGTTCACCTTTGGAGTGCAATTTCCGTTCCATCCAACAGTTTCTGCGTTCTCTGATTGGAGCTGTTCCTCCAACCGCCCAATCGAATTGTAGTGCGCATCCACGAATTCGTCAAAATTCTGCACAAATCTCTCTGGCTGCTCCGCATAATCGAACAGAAACCGCGAAGTGTGACTGAAAATGAGGGAGGGGAAATTAAACAGGGTCATTGTATTTTAGATCGGTTCTGAATGAAGCAATCGACAGAACTGACTAAGACCAATCCGTGATCATTGATAACATCGATTTGACTTAAATATCGTTCGTTCATCAAAATATCGTAGTAGAAGTCTACGTTCTGATCACTTTCTGCGACAAACTACAATATGTTTGTGGTCAAAGGCTAAATCTGGATGGATTCCCTAGAAAAACCCGCAAAGCATTGCCAAATATCTGTCAATTCAATTGTGCTTCAAAGCAAACAGTAGTACCGGACCAGCTGGTTGCACCACAGAATGCATTGGTGGTCAGTGTCCAGCCAGACGCGGCCGATGGCCGCCGCCGAATAGGCTCTGCCGTCTCCTGGCCCCAAGGTCCAGGCCTCGTCGATGTGCTCGTCGCGAAGGCTGCCCCCGACAGAGACCATGCGGACGGGGTTGGGCTGCTCCCGCAACTGCGTCCAGAACTCGAAGAAGCGCCGCTCAAAGTAGAAAGCTGGAGTGGATAAATCATTTTCCGCATCCCTTCATTAAATCGTTTACGCGGCTCTGCGTAGGGCGTGGCAAAGCTGAGCACAAAGGCGACGCGTTTGCGTTGCTCTTCGGGCAATTGGCGAAGCGCGTGTTGGATCACGACTCCGCCCATGGAGTGGCCGACCAGCACAATCCCCGTGCGGGGCTCCTTCGCCTCGTAGAGTGCCCAGACGTGCGCTATTGCTGAGCGCAAAAAGTACGACTGCTCCAGCACGTAGTCAAAACTCAGAGCGCTCATTTCCTATTAATCTTTTAAATTCGAAAAGTTTTGAATTTGGTCATTTTTCTAAAAGGATACCTTTGATCTCTGGAGAGTTTTGGCCATA
>VAHH01001208.1:0-13245 GCA_013357305.1 Radopholus similis | reverse complement strand
GGACTGGTGATTAAATGTTTCTGCAGTCGCTTACGGCGGGATTGGGTTGTGGTGATAAGGCTAGTGGGAATTGCTCTTTGTCCTTCTTCTTGGGTTTGCCCTTTGTCCTTTTCTTTCTTTATCCCTTCATTCTTCTCTCGCTCCGCGACAGGACGCCCAGTTTGGACATCTCATGCGTCTTTTGTCGTCCAATGATGGCATTTCTCGACTCAAGTTTTCGCCAATCTCTTTTTTTAGATTTAATTTCTTTTGTTTATTTAATTCTAATTAGATTTGAGTGCTGCGTTTTAGGCTCAGAAATTTTTAAAATAAATCTTCAACTTTTGGTTTTTCGGGGCTTTTGATTGTCGCGATAGCTGTATTTAAAAGATGAGAGATTTGCATCCATCACATCTCGAGGTGACGATGTGTAGACGTTACTTTTGATTTTAAAATGCATATCGGTGTAGAGGAGCCGCTGGCGGAACGGCTGGGAGTGGGAGTATACAAAAGGTTCGCGGAATTGATGACGGCATTTCTTTATAAATTTGAGATTTAATGCAATTCATTTCTGTGTTCTCGCGGCAGCTTTGATTTTGGGGAACAATTTTATCTTTTATAATATTTGCAAATTTTAAGCTTTCTACAACATTTTCGCCTCTCAATTCCTGGAAATGTTTCACGCGGAAGTCAAACTGCACTCGTTTTCAGAACCATTTTTTGTTTAGTTTTATTTTATTTTCAAGAGTTTGGAAATTATTTTTGTTTCCGAATTCGAGTGCCCTTTGCATTTAATTTTTGGGAGAAATGGCTCCGAGGCGATTGTTAAATAAATTAATTTTTCAATATTTAATCGGCACCTTTTTAATTTTCGCTTTGATATTATAGGATGTTTCAGGTCATTGAAATTAATGGTGGTGCAGCAGGTGTCGAGCTGCTTGCTTGCTTGATCCGGAGCGAATGTTACCACTGAATTTTTGTACATTTTTTTAGTGTTTTACGAACTCCACACTCGCCCATCTCGGCGTCTTTGTTTCGGTCCAAAGGCCCTGTAGGAGCGCAGTTGGGTTGGGCAAATCTCTGGTGAGCATCCATTTATTTCTTTTATTATTGCATTTTAATGGAAGATTATGTTGTTCTTAAATTTATATTTCCAAGAGCCGAGTAACATGTGTTTTTAAAGGTGTTTTCACATCAATTTTCACACCAGCCTTTGAATAAAATATAGCCTCCTCATCTCTATTTGGTGAGGCGAAATATTAAATTTAATTTTTTCCAAAAACACTCGTCCTTTGTGATTTTTTATTTCTTAGATGCCTGTGAAATAATAAATTTTATTTTTTTGTAATTCACTTTTAATATTTATTGCTTTCGCTTTTTCAGTCGTTGAAATATATTTTGGTTGTTTTTCACTTGCTGATGAGTGATGAGTCTCAAGAGACTTTCTTTCAAATATTTGCGTATCTTCCCCCTCATTTGCGGTGCCGACGCGGCTTCTTTCTACGCAGTTCCAAGCTCTCTCACACTCAATTCCATAAAAGACTATAACTTTTTAAATATTTTCATTTGGTATTTTTCAACAGTTGTTTTTATCGATACCATTTTTATTTTCCTTGTTTTTTAATTTCTTTTCACCATCCGCGCAGGTTTGAAGAACGCAATAAAAGACAAACCTATGGTCTTATTTTCTGCAACTTGGGTGCAATGCACCTCATTTTCATTGTACATAATTTCATTTTTTCACACTGTATTTATCATATTTTTCACATTGTACATATTTCATTTATTTTTTCATTGTATATAATTTTCCATGTAAATAAATGTACATATTTTTAAATTCTCCTTTTGGAAAATCTGCAAAAATTTCCATATGGACAGGCACAGAACACCTTAATTCAGCAGGAGCGAGTAAGAGAGATGACACATTTTGATTTTAAGTAATTTACTTCTCCGCCGAATTCCACTTTATTCTCTTGGTTTCGTTTTCTCGGCCTTGGACCGTCCATTTGCCAAAACGCTATTCCCAAGATCCAAATTGGTGACCGCATTGAGCAGATTTCCCGCCCAAAATTGCAACAATTCAATTCTCACCAGGGCATAATCAAAAACGAAGTGCCTCCCATTCCAAGGTCAGCCTTTTTTACCATCACCGTCCTGGGATCGAGCAGCGGGCGGCCGACGCGTGGAAGAACCAAAACTGAACCCTTGGCCCTTCTTTTATTTGATCTTGGCGTTTTGGGATATTTGGGATAAGGTGATAAACACAGCAATAAATCCTATTTCCGTTCTCTTCAGCTTAGCGGCGCCTCCTCCATAGCAGTCTTGGGCTCTCGTCGCAGCTTTTAGCTCATCAATTAAATTTTAATTTCTGAGGAGTAGGCAGTGAGTGATCTTTGTTCGAACATTTATTATTCTTTCCATTTTCAATGTCACTTCGCAGGGATTTAAGAGAATTGTTGGCTCTCTTCACAGAATGCGTAGGATGTTTTCTGAAAGTTGGTGTGCGTAGCTGAAGGCCGAGCAAAAACTTTGTTTTGTTTACGGTCTAAGCAGCTTTGTTTACTATTACTTCGGATTTTTATGTTTTTACTTTTTAGGGCTTTCGATTGTGCCATTGATGTCATTTCACATCTTTGCATTAATTTTCGGTGCATTTAACAGGCTCTCATTCTGACTTCTTTGCGATCATGGTGGGCCAATTCAAGAATAAGTCAGAGCTTTGTATGAAGCAGTTTGTGCGCACATCTTTTTGGGTACCCATAAACAATCCTCTTGGAGAGCCAGGGTACTTTGCGACATGTTCATTTTCAGTTCTCCAGCTCTCTTCTTTATTTGGGGACCAGTTTGGCGTTCGCTTTCGATTCGCGGACAAGCTTTCTCTTGCGGCCAGTAATTTCCATTTCATCTGTTTTCCGTTTTCATTTTGACGTGCCAAACGATTCCTATTGCACGACGCACAGGGTTGGACGAGATGAGCTGCCACGCGGTGGCCTCAGTCTGCCACTCCAAAAGGCCTGCGTGTACGTGCTTCCACGACCTGCTGGGGTCGTCGACGCCCGGACGCAAACTGGTCGACAGACGAGCGAACCCAGGCCGGATCGCTGAGTGTGCCGATACCTCACATTAGCAAAGCGGTGGATTCCTGTCATTTTATTGGCCATTCTGATGGCTTTCGGCTAATTTTTTTCAATCAAATTTAATTTCACTTTTGTTATTTTCGATTTCACCATTTGCAAAATAAAATGCAGATATGTCCACTCCACCCCAGGGCTCAAAAATTATGATTAATCGAAATAAGGCGACATTCATTATTCCATGTCTGGCTTGAAGAGGGATTACTCGTTTCCATTCTATGACGTTAACTTTGCATTTATTCAAATTAGGTTTCTGGTAATTGTCCGAGCGCATTTTTGCTAATTCAATTTCGTTTTTCATTAATTCTCTTGCATTTGGGGCGATTGACCAGCCCGAGGTGGGCGCGTGTTAATGCCGTGAAGACTGCCGGCAATATGGGAGAGCACGTCCTTGATCGCCTTGAATTCGTTCTCGTTCTACTCTCAAAATCGCAGTTTATTTGACGTCTCCAATAATCATTGCAAGGCAATTTTATTTCATTTTTATTATCTCGATCATTTTTCGTTTTGATAAAAAACTTGATTTTTGTTTGGTCCAATTGCTGACTCCTTAGGCGTCATCATTTTAAATTTATCCTTTCATTCCAGCAGTCGCAGATTTGTTAGAAATTTTATTGTTATTTTCCTTAGTTTTTGTTGTTCATTCGGTCCAAAAATCATTCTTCCGCAATTTCAGACTACTCCATTATTTGTGTTTAATTGTTATGCTTTGTCCATTTGAAGATTCATTGCCGTGTCCGCCTCTTGCAGTTCCCAGTTCCTCCTTCTCCCCGTCGCTTTCCAGCTGCTCAACTCAAAAATCACAGTGGGGAGGTTTCTCGCCGGCATTTTCTGCGCAAACGCACGCGTTGGGTACCTCCTTAAAATATTGGAATCGTTATTTTTGCTTGTTTGTCTTGATTTGATGAAACCTGGGCGGCGGCGGCGGTAGCGGCCATTTGTGTGCCGACATTGTGGGGAGATCGCGGAGGCGGCCTTTCATGAAGCCGGTTTTGACATTTCGTTTCCATTTTAAGTTCGGATGCTTTTAAAGATAAAATTTATTATTATATTTCATTTCCTTTTTTCCCACGCTGTTGTCGTTGTATCAATAAAAAAATCAGTCCACTTCTTATTATGGACATTTAACATCTTTTTTCTCCTCCATCATGTGTTCGTTCGATTTTTATTTATTTTTTTATTTAATTTTTGTGCTTATCGTTGTCGATTTTTAATTATAATAAATGAAAAAATCTTAAAAAATATGTGATGCGAAAGAAGTCTTCATCGCCATTTTTCAAACAAATCACGTTGCTCGTTTTCGGTTGCTCCACTTCTACTCCATTTTCACCTTTTCAAATTAGGTAGATTGTTTTATCATTTGCCAATGACTCCAAACAATGGTTATCTTTGCAATTGAAATTTTTAAATAAAATATAAAAGATATTTTAGTTTCATTTGTCATTTAAATTTCATTTATTGTTTGGTCCATTTTTCAAATTAATGTTTAATTGTTATTGAGCAGTCCTTTGCGAATTTCACTTTTTGCTTTCATTGTAATTCATTTTGCGCAGTCATATTTAACATTCTTCATAATTTTTCCATTTTGAATTTTATTTATACTTCAATTTCCATAGTCAAGACTTTTACGTCCTTGTAGTCTGCATCCAAAAATTGCTGCGTTTCAGGCCCAGCTCGGCCATCTTTTAAAAACAAAAATTTTTGATGTCTCTCCAGCACTAGTCATTCTGCGATTCACGGCAGCTCAATGGTAAACAGTTGGGGACGAATGGAGTGATTCATTCTGCCCATTTTGAAAACCAATGACACATTTTGGGCAGACTGGAAATTTAAACTTTATCCAAATGGACATTTTGTCGATTTAAACATTAATTGAATTTTAGTTTATGATACAAAGTTTATTTTTATTTTCTATGATTGGGGTTCGGTCTTTCCCTGTACCCAGGTCCAGCAGTATTTTTCAATCATTTCAATTTGCATACCAGCGCTGCCGGTGTTCCCTGCACCTACCTGCACTGTGCCGGCACCGCCGTCGCTGCCGACGCCAACAACGTTGTTAGCACTCACTTCCCTCAACTTTCTCTACTGACCTTTCTGCTGGTTCGTCGGCAGATAAGTTGTCTGGATTTCGGCTCTGATCTGTTTTGTCGTCGGGTTGTTTGGCCAGCATCGAATCCGGGAATGCTATTCCATATCCATTGTCCTCCATTCCGAGTAAAACACGCATCCGACCATTGTGTAAATATATTTTATTGAAATGCCGGACATTTGGTCTTTGCTTGTTGAGTGGGGTCTTTCTTTTGCTGTTTCTCAGAGGTGCAGTGGAGGAGACGTGTCGAAACTTGAAGAAGGCTGCAGTTGGAACTGTACTGGGGAAAAAGACTGATTTGATTTGATCTCCAATCGTTTTATCAATATTTATTTTTTAATTTATGATTTATTTCAAATACTGGACAGTTTTAAACTTTTTGAATAGCTTTTCGACTCTTAAAAAAGCTCATATACTTTATTTCCAAGAAAATTTATTAAATTCTTCGGCTGCGTTTAAGGCCCAGCTCGGCCATTTTCTATCTTATCAGTTATCAGCCAAGACAAATGTTGAAAATGGGCCGAAAAAGCCCCAAAGTTATTTAAAAATATTCAAATAAACTTTGCTAAGTCAAAGCCTTCAATTTTTAGTCGCAGCATTTTTAAATGAAAAAGGTTGGAATATTTGTCGACGGTCGTTGAAGAAAAAAGACTTTAATCCAATTGATCAATTTTTCAAACGTTTATTGGGCGAATTTAATTCACTTTTTCTCATTTGAATATTCAGTCCATTTGATGAGGTTGCAGGGATTTTCAGCTCTTTGGCTTCCCTTGCAGTGGCTCATTTGTCGATTCTGACTCGTCCTTTTCCGCAGTAATCTTCCTTCCCTTCAGCTCCACAGGCATCCAAACATTCTCATTCTTGCCATCAAAATTCATTTTTTTAGATTAAAAAAGGCCCCTCTGTCTGCATTGCTTCATCGCTTCGCCGAAGTCGTTCATCATTCTCTTGGCATTTCACTCATACATTTATTTAAATCTTGCATTTGAAATTTTTTAAATAAAATATAATAAAAAGTCATCCTCCCCGATTCGATTTTCGCTTTTAGATTTTAAATGTTTTTAATTCAATTTTGCTCCTCCAATTGCTCCATTCGTTGCCTCTTTTTTGTTGTCCTCGTCGTTTCGTAATTTAAACAAAATTAGGTGCAGTTTAACGTCTTGCTCCAGGACTATTTGAATGTTTGTTATAATTATTTTAAAATATTTATCAATAGTCTGAAAAGTCTAACGCCTGATCCTTTTTCATTTTGTCCAATCGAGTGAGGTTGCGGGGCTTTTCAGCGGCTAAGTTCCCCTGCAGTGGCTCACGGGTTTTTTGAAGCTTTAATTTTCGTAAACTTCTTCCTCTTCTGTCGCTTTTCACTTCTTCGTCGCCATTGGTTTTCATTTTAATTATTTCCGCTTTTCTGACAAATTATAAAATAAGCCTAACACGTTTAGGGCACAGTTCTCAACGTCTTTTTGATGTCCAAGCCAAATTGCATTATTCACATTTTTATTGGTATCCTTTCCACGATTTTAAAACTTTTACATGATTGTTTCGTATTTTTAGTGCTCCGTTTAGGGCCCAGCTTGGCCATCCAGTCCAGTGTCATGAGTGCTCTTTAAATTCCATTTCAAAAATCTTTTGAAGTTCGGAGAGATCTAGCTCAGGTTGCTCAAATAGTTGGAGCTTAAATTGTGCATATTTTTTCGTTTTTTAATTTTCAATGTCATAATTCAATGCGTCGGCCGAATCCAAGAGCAATCAGCCCATGTTCTCTTTCAGGCATTGTCAACTCTCTTCCCCATTCATGCCATTTCGCGTTCAAAAACAGACTTGGCTGCTCGCACTTGGACGATTCACTTTTTATTTTTTCATTCCAATTTTTAATTAAATAGAAAAAGAGTTGTCGTCATTAATTCATTGTTTTAGTGCTAATGTGCTGGTACGCCTCTATCTCCAATGCTCCTTCAAATTTTAAAGCATTTTAGAATCAAAATTAATTTTTATTTTCTGTCATTGACGCAAGTCACATGTCACATACCCTCATTCTCGCTAAGCCATCGTCCTCTCGTGGCACATCTTCGGTTGATTAATTTTTTTAATTTTCGCTTAAATTTTTTTTTACTTTTTATGGCTGTTGTTTCATTTGCCGTCGTAAGTGTGATGCATTTTTAAGCGATTCATTTTACTGGCACATTTTTATAGAATTCAATCATTTTTACTCCACGTTGGGTCAAGAATTTATGCTTTGTCCGAATTGAGTCGGGGAAGCCAGAAATGCCGTGAAGTCTGTGTTCAAATCTCGATCGACCCTTCCGCCTTCACAGTTTGTGAAAATCATGTGTCGTAGTAGCTCTGGAAGTGCAACGAAAGTTGACGACGGAATTCATTCATTCTCCCATTGGTACACGATTTAATTGTCGTATTTAGTTTATTTAATTTCGAAATTTCGTTTTTATTTTTTACTGCTCAGGCTTCCGAGTTTGAATTGGTCAAGGGCCATTCTGGAGTTGAAGCAGAGCTTTTTCCGACCGAAATACTATTTGAAATTGTGTTTGAATGATTTTGCATTTTCATTTATTTTTGTTTTCTTGTCCTTTCACAATTTAAACAATTATAGGTGCAGTTTAACGTCTTACTCCAGGACTATTTAAAAAAATTTTTGTGATTTATCTTTTCATATCCCAATCTCTTTTGGCAATTGGAATTGTCCCTTTGTATTTTCCAATTTGCTGGAAAATATGTTTCATTTGCGGGTCCGATATAATGCTTTGCAGTGCACTGCCCACATCAGTTCAATGAGCCTATTTCTCCATGTCGTCAGAGTCCAGACTGGGGAGCCGCTCGACGGAGGTTGCCAAACTATTTTTTAAATAATGGGCAAAAACCAAAAATGCATTCTCATTTCCATTCAAGTTTTATTTGCAAAACAGGCCAATTTCATTTTGCCTTTCGGTTTGTTTTCATTTGGGTTAATTTTTTAAATTTCGACATTTTTGTTGTAGAATCTCGTCGTTCGTCTGAAGCATTTATTTTGTGTTTTTCTCCCGCCATTCTCGAAATCGCGTTTAGCGAATCACGGCGACCGCCGGTGCAATTCGGCGACTGGTGGCAGTCCAAGGCAGATTCGTTTTTAAGCAATTTTAATTTTTTGTATTATTATTTAAAGAAACCACACAACAATTGTTACTGCGATGTTTACTTTTTATCCATTTGATGATGTTGATGTGCTTCTTGGCTAACGTTTGTAATTGTCGTATTTCGTGCAGAACATTTTCAATCAATTTCATTTTGCATGCCCTGATCTCTTTTTCGTTGCAGGTCGTGTGTTGGGATGGAATCGGACTGTGCCCAGTCGAATTTTTTTTGGGTTTGATTGCGATTTAATGCAAGCCCAACATTCTGGTCCTTTTGATTCATGATCCAAGAATTGGGGTTTCCATTGTCTCGAATTTTGTAGTTCTTCAGGTGAAGACGAGAAAATTTTAATTATCACTTTTCCAGCTCCTACAAAAGAATTATTATTAGTTAAAAAACACTCTCCGTTTTTTGAAACCGCACCCGATTACAGTGCAAACAGTAATAAAAAGTTTTAAATTTTATATTAAACATCATCAGCACCATAAATTTTAATTTATAATGCTTTGTCGACCGATGATCCATTCCCAATTTTATATTATTAGCTTGGCTTTCAATTCAAGATTGAATGCATTCGTTGTATCGTGTGCATTTGGATTTTAAATTTATTTCGTGAAGAATTGCATCTCTCTTTCCACATTCAGCGTTAGTCCGTTCTGCCTCCGTCGTTCGCATTTGGAGCTTTCAGCTTTCGCTTTTCCGTCACTTCAATTGTTCGTTTTTCTTTGTCCTTTTTGGACTATTTTAATGTTTGATCCATTCGGACATTTTGATATTGTTTTTTGACATTTCATTTTTCCTTCATTTTTATATTAGTATTATATTTCATTTCCCGGTTCGGACATTTGATTTTGTTTTTTGACATTTCAGTTTCCTCTGCTGCCGTTTTCACTTTAATTATTCCTTTTTAGTCCGTGAGGTTGCAGGGTTTTTTCAGCTACCAGGGCTTCCCTTGCAGTGGCTCATTTGTCGATTCTTCGCTTCCGTCAGTCTTTCATCTTTTCATATTCAACCTTCTCCGTTTTGCCTCCTTCATCGCTGTCCATTCAAAATTAAGTTTATTATTCATTTAAATTTCAATTTCATTTTACTCCAGCTTACTTTAATTTGCACTTTGCTGGCAATTTAATTTTTCAAATCTTTAATTATCTTGCGTGATTGTCGCGTTGTTCATTTTCGCTTGCTCCTTCAAGACTGCAGTTTAAGGTTTGCCCAGGACCAGCTTCTGTCAAAAATTCGTGCTTCACTCGTTTAATTGTTTTTAATTCGATTTGTTCCTTCGATTGCTCCATTCGTTGCTGCGTTTTTGATGTCCTCGATTGCTATTCTTCATTTTTAAATTGTAATTGTTTGACACATTTTTGGCTGCAGTTTAACGTCTTGCCCAGGACCAAATTGCTTCTTGAAATTCCAGTCTACACCGTTTGACTGTTGCGAGGGTGTTGAGTTTGCTGCACTCTGCGATATCTGGCTTTTTTAGTATTAATTTGGCTATTCTTGAATTGTTTTTGCTATAACTGTCGGCCCTTCTCCTTTCCTTTCCTGAACGATTGGGAATTTGATTAACTTTCAAATTTATTTTTAACATTTCATTTTTCTCCGCTCTCGTAGTTTCGTTCGACGTTTATTTCCTATTTTTCCGTGAGGTTGCAAGGATTTTCAGCTGCTTAGGCTTCCTTTGCAGTGGCTCATTGGTGGATTTTATTTTAGCATTTTGTTGAATCGCATCTTAAGTAATTAAAACATTCATTGAACTTAAATTAAAGAAGTTTATTTAAAATTTGTTTTGATTGTTTTGCACGCGTATCAAAATCCACGATAGCCGACACAAACACTGAAAATGATCTCGTTGAAAAGCTTCTTTTAATTGTGTTCTTCCTTTTTTGCTTTTCGGACTCGCTGCGTTTTAGGCCCAGCTCGGCCAGAACAACAACATCTATTTGCATCTTTTTACTCTGCGACGATTTTCCATCGGCTTGAACTGTTGGCCGGAAAGTCAATACAATTTTGTTCCCTTTGCAGCAATGTAAAAGTACTCGTCCGCGATGCGTTCCAGATCTCGTAGCCGATCTTTTGGGCCGGGGACCCCTTCTAAGGCCTCCATTTTATTCAGGAAAGACTCTCTTATTTTGTCTTGGCCATCAAAGGCTATGGCTATGTTCTGCTTTTCTAGCGAAGTGATTTTTGATCGCCCATCTTAGAAGTTTAAAATTTCAGTCTCCAATTCCAATTATAGAAATTCAGGCATTTGGATTTGACTTCATTTTTATTCAATTTCAAATATTTTTAAATGTCATTGATTTTTAGCTTACGTTTTTTGGTCCAGCTCGGCAACTTTTAACATTTCTGATACTTTAATGTTTATGGATTAGCCGTTTCCAAAGATGAGCATTTTTATTTCATTTTTTGATTTGATTTTAAATTTTAATTTATCACGTTCAAATTGTGGTAGCGGTTGTGTCGTTAGGTTTCAGATCACGCTGCGTCATTTTGTTGTCCGCGAAAGATGTCAGCCATTTATTTTGTTTTTTATCGTTTACAATGTCTCGATTTTTTTATTTAATTGATTTTTAAGTCAATTTAATTGTGTATTTCAGAATTTTCAAAGTCCACATTTAATTTAATTTTTATGGAAACGCATCCGATGAATCTTATCGATCTCAATTGCGCAGAAATGAGGAACTTTTGGCATTTTTGTAGAGATTAATCGTAGGAGCCAACTCTTCTTTCGTCTGAACTCGCTTCAGATGAAATTTTTAAATGAAACTTAGGTAGTATGCGGCCTTTTAATTTCACTTTTAATATTATTTTTCGTCAGATTTATTTGTTTCAAAATTCAATTATTTCTAATTGAAGTGCCTGGTTGGACGAGGAAGTTGGTTGGGGAGAAAGCTTGTTGGGACGTCGGTTTTTGATTTTTATTTGCAGTGCGCCTCCGGCTGCGTTTTATGCCCAGCTCGGCCGCCGCCTTTTGACCCAAATAAATTACTCACTCTTTTTCATTTGCCGATCAAGGCTGTCGAATCATCGTCACGAAATGGGTCACGCCGTTGCTTAATTTCATTTTATTTTTTGCTTCATTTCGCATTTCCTTCGCCATTTGATAATATTTCAATTTGTTTTTTAATGTGATGACTTTGGGGATTTTTCGGTATCACAAACTTCTCGTTTTGATGGCTGTTCCTCCTTTGATGCCTTTCGGGAAGATGTACGGAATCTCCTTCCATAAGAGTCTGCAGCTTGCATTCTTTATATTTGTTTGGCTTCACATTTTGAAGCTTTACTGTTCCGTGGCTGCTTCAATATTTCAGTGAAGAATCCGTTCTCAAATTCAATTTCTCTACGAGTTTAGAGAGCACCAGACTCTTAATTGTCGCTGCGAACAGCGATTTGTTCCAAGATGGTCTGAATGCACAGAGTGCATGGGGTCGACCAAAGGGAAGTCAGGAGTTCCGAACACACAGTTCAGAGACCTACGAAACCAAAAGCCTTTTCCCCGACTCAAAGGACTGGCTCATTTGATTTAATTTATTGGTTTCAACAATTTCATTGGTTCCATCCGCATTGAGTGCAACTTCAGGCCCCAAATAGTACAAAATTTTTTCTTTTAATTTCCGGTCGTAATCCAATTTTAAAATGATCTCTTACTAAATCTTCATTAAACTTTTTAATTCTCAGTAATTTTGTATTTTTAGCCGTTCGGCTGCCATCCTACTCAGGTCCGGGTCCAATTCTTGCTCCGGGAAGGTTTTTTGTACCAAGTCCTTGTGCCAGCACATATTCTCTAATTGATTCCGCTACTTTTGTTTCCTCAGTGTCAATGCTTTGGGTACAACGGACTGGAGTCCACCCATGCGCAGTGTCAATTTTATTAAAATATCTTAAATACTCTTCCAATTCCTTAGTTCCGTCGTATTTTTCTGGATGTGGTAAACCAGCAGAAGTACTATACATTGACAAAAGCTTTATTTGATTTTCCAAATCAACTATCTTTCCTGGTAACTCAGCCATTGCTTGCATCTCTAACTTTCTTTCCTCTCTCCTCTCGTATCTTTTACTTCTTTTCGATTCCAGTTGGGCTTTCTCTCTCCGATATTGGTCAAAAGGGGAAAGTGCGGTGGACACAGGAGTCTGCCCGAGCGCTATTTGTGTTTTGCTTACTGTTCATTTTTCGTGTATTTTTCATATTTTAGATTTCATTTTTTGTTTCATTTTATATTTTGATTTGTTTTAATTTGCGATTGGTTTAATTCAGATCTTCATGAGCACCACCTGACCCCTCGCAAACTCCTTCCAGTGTTCCGCGGCTCAGCTCTTTCGCGCCGTGGGTCTAGAAAAATCAAAGAATTGCTTATCATTTTTCTAATGTTTATGGATTAGCCGTTACATCCAAACATGAGCATTTTTATTTCAGTAAATATTTAAACTATTTATTTGCAGCATTCCATTTCATCTCTTTGTGTTTAAGGTAGGCAAGGCCGTATTCCGTAGTAGTGCTCGGAACGGTGTCGAGTGCGTAAAGTCCTTGTAGTTCGCGTCCCATTCTGTGAAATATACGTGACTACTATTTCAGGATTTTATACATAATTTACATAATTTAAACTCTAATTATAATTATGTACTCTCATTAAAAATAAAAATGTTGTGAATTCGTGCGGGAGTTCGCGCGAAGAGTAAGGCTTCCCAGACATAATCTTCAGCACACATTTTTTTGCGTTTATTTATTCTTTTCGATGTTTTGCGAAATTCAATTTCGGCGGCTGAAAATCGATATTATTGTATTTAAATTTTAGTTTTTTGCCTTCCATTGAATGCTTTGTGCTTATTCACAGGACCATTTTTTCAATTAATTATTTTTACACTGTTGCTGGCTTTCCCGCCGTTTGCGCTAGCAATGCATGTAGTTGCTTTCTCGTC
>VAHH01001207.1:0-13254 GCA_013357305.1 Radopholus similis | reverse complement strand
CAAAGTGATACGAGCGGGCAAGCACGGCATTCAAATGGTGCGTGCAAAAGAACTTGTGCCGGGTGATCTCGTCGAAGTGTCAGGTTTGGGTCTCTTCCCCAAAAAATGTTCCCTAATCGCCGAATTTAGTGGGTGACAAAATTCCGGCTGACTTGCGATTGGTGAAAATCTACTCGACCACCATCCGAATTGACCAGTCCATTCTGACGGGAGAGTCCGTGTCTGTGATCAAAAACCTCGACTCGGTGCCGGACCCGAGGGCGGTGAACCAGGACAAGAAGAACTGTTTGTTCTCGGTGAGTTTCCGCTTAAAACATCAGGCACCATTGACTAAAACTAATGCATTTGAGGGCACAAACGTCGCATCGGGTAAAGCGCGCGGCATTGTGTTCGGCACCGGATTGAACACGGAGATTGGCAAAATTCGAACAGAGATGGCCGAGACGGAAACTGACAAGACGCCTCTGCAACAGAAGCTGGACGAGTTCAGCGAACAGCTGTCCAAAGTGATCTCCATCATTTGCGTGGCCGTTTGGGCCATCAACATCGGCCACTTCAATGACCCAGCGCATGGCGGCTCATGGCTAAAAGGTGCCATCTACTACTTCAAGATTGCTGTTGCGCTCGCGGTAGCCGCCATCCCGGAGGGTCTGCCGGCCGTGATCACCACTTGTTTGGCGCTGGGCACGCGCAGAATGGCGAAGAAGAATGCCATTGTGCGCTCATTGCCCTCTGTGGAGACACTGGGCTGCACGTCAGTGATCTGCTCAGACAAGACCGGCACCCTGACCACCAACCAGATGTCCGTGTCCAAAATGTTCATTGTGGAACAGGCACGCGGTGACCAGATCAGTTTCACGTAAATTTACTTTCATGTCCACAGTATCCCACTGAATGTTGATTGTTGTAGTGAGTTCGCCATCAGCGGATCCACCTATGAGCCGACCGGCCAAATCACCCACAATGGAGTCCAAGTGAATTGTTCCACTGACGAGTACAAGGCACTGCATGAAGTGGCAATAGTTTGTGCAATGTGCAACGATTCTTCCGTGGACTACAACGAGGTTTATTCCATTTAGAAGACCTGCTTATGCAAATGGAATTGTTCAGGCAAAGCACGCATATGAGAAAGTCGGCGAGGCGACCGAGACTGCACTTGTGGTACTGGCCGAGAAAATGTGCGTTTTGTTGCGTTTGTTTGCAAAAAATGGTCCAACTTATTGCAGGAACGTGTACAACACACCCAAACAGGGCCTCAGCCCCCGCGATCTGGGCAACGTGTGCAACCGCGTGATCCAGCAGAAGTGGCTAAAGGAATTCACGCTGGAGTTCTCGCGCGATCGCAAGGCCATGTCCGTGTACTGTGTGCCGGCCGTGTCCAACGCGGGCGCAAAAATGTTCGTGAAGGGCGCGCCTGAGGGCGTGCTCAGTCGGTGCACGCATGTGCGCATCAACGACCAGAAAGTGCCGCTGACACCGGCGATGACGCAAAAGATTGTGGAACAGTGCGTTAAGTACGGCACTGGCCGGGACACATTGCGTTGCATCGCGCTGGGCACCATCGACGAACCGCCGAGCCCGAACTCGTAAGTTGGTTCTTGGGATGGACAGTTCAATTTTGTTATTTCTCCTTGTTTCCAGAATGAACCTGGAGGACTCGACCAAGTTTGGCCAGTACGAGCAGAACATCACGTTTGTGGGCGTGGTCGGCATGCTGGACCCACCGCGCACGGAAGTGGCCCTCTCCATTCGGGAGTGCCACCATGCTGGCATTCGCGTCATCATGATCACCGGCGACAACAAGAACACTGCGGAGGCGATCGGACGTCGCATCGGGCTGTTCAGCGAGACCGAAGACACCTCTGGCCTGTCGTACACCGGGCGCGAGTTTGACGATCTCCCGCTGGAGCAGCAAAGCGATGCGTGCCGTCGGGCCAAACTGTTCGCGCGTGTGGAGCCGGCGCACAAGTCCAAAATTGTGGAGTTCCTGCAGTCGCATGGCGAGATCACGGCAATGACTGGTGATGGAGTGAATGACGCGCCCGCGCTGAAGAAGGCCGAGATCGGCATTGCGATGGGCTCCGGCACGGCGGTGGCGAAGAGTGCAGCCGAGATGGTGCTGGCGGACGACAACTTCTCAACGATTGTCGCGGCGGTGGAGGAGGGACGTGCCATCTACAACAACATGAAGCAGTTCATTCGCTACCTGATCTCGTCCAACATCGGCGAAGTTGTGTCAATCTTCCTGGTGGCGGCACTTGGCATCCCGGAGGCGCTCATCCCTGTCCAGCTGCTCTGGGTGAACCTGGTCACGGACGGATTGCCCGCAACTGCGCTCGGCTTCAACCCGCCCGACTTGGACATCATGGACAGACCGCCTCGCTCTGCCTCCGAGTCCCTGATTTCCAAGTGGCTCTTCTTCCGCTACATGGCTATTGGAAGTGGGAACAGAGAACAATTTGTTTACGGTACTAATTCACCAATTTTAGCCTATGTGGGCGTGGCCACCGTGTTTGCATCGATGTGGTGGTTCTGTGAGTTTCCTCGCACGACAACACTCCCCAATATAATATCCCCACAGTGATCTATGAGGATGGACCCCAAGTCAGCTACTACCAGTTGACGCATTGGATGCGTTGCGAGATCGAGCCGGAGAACTTTGAGGACCTGGATTGCGCTGTGTTCATGGACAACCATCCAAATGCAATGGCGCTCTCAGTGCTGGTCACCATCGAAATGCTCAATGCGGTGAATAGGTGAGCCAAATTGGGAACTGTTTCCGTTTTGGACCATTGACATGCATTTTAGTCTGTCCGAGAACCAGTCCATCCTGAAAATGCCGCCATGGACAAATGTGTGGTTGTGCGCGGCGATTGCGCTCTCCATGTCGCTGCACTTCCTCATCCTCTACGTGGACATCATGGCCACCATCTTCCAAATCACCCCGCTCAACTTCACGGTATTTAAGTGGTTTCTTGGATCAACGATTGTGAATGCATTTGTTAAGGAATGGATGGCAGTGCTTAAATTCTCAGTTCCGGTCATTCTGCTGGACGAAGTACTCAAGTTCATCGCGCGAAGGATGGAGGCACGCGCCGGTATGAAAAGAAAGATGCAACAACAACAGCAATTGGAGTCCATGCAAATGCAATCCACGCAAAAGAAACAGCCAAAAAGCAAAACCAAGGGGAAGCGAGAGGCCAACAATGCCGCTGCAGTGCGCAAGAGGCGAAACAAACACGACTAATCTGCCAAATGCTTGTTCTAATCCACCACATTGCCCCAAACAACAAGCACTATTCTGACCTTATTATTTGCTTGGACAAAGGTGTGGGAAGTGCTATTTGCCGCGATTACTACGTTTGTTAAGGTTGTTGTGTTAACCCATTGTCCCCATCTCAATCACTTTGGAATCCATGTTTTATTTCCAGCAATTTGATCATTCAATCCGTCTTTTAAGTGTGAACCTTATCCCAACTATTTATCCAGATAAACTCGTTACCCCGACTAACAACAACATTCCCTACGCATTTGGGCGCTTAATGCTTTTGCTTTTATATTTAAAATTTAACCAAACACATTCTTTCTAATATCTAAGGATTTGGAAAGGGGAAACTATGGAAAAGAGCTAAGCAAGTAATCATTTGATTCCCCATTTTAAGACGATGACGAGTTTTTGAAGAAGAAGAAGTGATGACTTTTTTGACGAATGCGAAGCCAGGCAATTAAATTTGTGCCCTATTATATTATCTTATATTCCCTCTCAATTTTTTTTTCTTAAAATTCAATCTTTCACCGTCTTCTACCAATTAGTGTAAACGTGGTGGCTTTTTGAGGATCACACACATCTTAGACTACTAGGATGAGGAATCGTTGTTGTCACAAAACAAATTCTCCCCGTTCCCCAGTCCATTTTGCGATACTTTTGAACAATTTCTCAGTCACATTATTCACCAAAATATTTGTCGATGTGTTTATTGTGTTTCATTCACTGGTATACGTAAATGGATTACCAAGTTAAAGCTGAGAAATTTTTCTGCAATGGAAAAAAAATATAATGTACATATTAGTGATTAATTGTTTTAAGATCATTGATAATTATCAATCCTACATATGCAAGCATTTAATCAATGCGATCAAATTTAATTACGACATACATACAAAGTTATTGAAGCTACTTGGCGCCAGATATTTCAAATATATAATTGTAATTGCGGCGTTTACTATGAATACAAACAAATTATTTTAAAGGCGTGCGGCATGATGGTTATAGCTTAGGGGCCTTATTAATTATTACTTATTACCTTAATAGGTATAGGTATTTATTATGGCACTTGACAATTTTAACTTGCATTCCATTCCCACTATTTTTCATCCAGCTTGAGTTCACATGTGCCCTCCATGCCTCCATTACTGCATCTCGCCCCATTTTTAACCATTGACTGACTTGACTCTCTTAACTCGCATTTCTTTCCAGTTTCCAGCTTGGGTCCACATGTTTACATTATGCGTTACGTTAGGTACTATGATTGTGTTTGGCGAACGCGGCGCGTCGTAGGTCGTAGGAGCCTGGGAGAGGTAGTAGGTCATACATAGCTCTTCCTTCAATCACTCGTCGATTTCTTCAAAAATGCTAAACAAACACTAAGCACAAGCATAACACATTATAATTCAAATTCGCTTTCAACTTTACTTTTTAGTGATATTCTGATATCTGATACCTGATACTACATATATTAAATGGATGAAAGAAATTTGAATACTGGTTATGAAGAACAACAAGTGCGGCCAATTCTGGCGCAGTCGGGAGCCCTCGAAGGTTCAAAATGGGAGCCAGGCGTGTTCGCCGGCCGTTACATGGCAGTGTTCACGAGCGGCGGTGACTCATGCGGTTAGCACAATTGCCTATTGACATTATAAATTATAATCAATTGAAATGCTTACAGGAATGAATAGCGCAGTGCGCTCTTGTGTTCGGACGGGCCTGTACTTTGGATGCCGCGTCTTTTTTATCAACGAAGGCTACCAGGGCATGGTGGACGGCGGAGCCAACATTGTCGAGGCCAACTGGAATTCGGTGTCGGACATCATCCAATTGGGCGGAACAATCATTGGATCGGCCAGATGCAAGGAGTTCCGCGAACTGGAAGGGAGACTAACGGTTTGTCTCAATTTTAAAACGAGTGTTTAACTTGCAATCTAAGGCTTGCAAGAATCTCGTGCACAAAGGCATCACCCATTTGGTGTGTATTGGGGGAGACGGTTCGCTGACTGGCGCAACCATATTTCGCGAGGAATGGCCCAAACTGATTGCGGAACTTTTGGCTCGTGGCGAAATCACCAAAGAACAAGCGGAAAGCTGTGGAAACATTCAAGTAAGTTCATTCCAATTTTCTTTATTCAACCGAAACTATTATTATAGATTGTCGGACTTGTTGGCTCAATCGACAACGACTTCTGTGGAACGGACATGACTATCGGAACAGACACTGCACTCCAGCGCATTGTTGAGGTAGGTCTGTTAATCTTTTTGTGTTTATTTTTTACTTTAAACAGGCAACCGATGCCGTGGTCTCCACTGCCCAGAGTCACCAGCGCGCGTTCGTCATCGAGGTCATGGGCCGTCATTGTGGCTATTTGGCGTTGGTCGCAGCGCTGGCCAGCGAGGCCGACTTCTGCTTCATCCCAGAATGGCCACAGCCACAGAACTGGGAAGAAGTGTTGTGCCAAAAGCTTGAGAATTCACGCAAACTCGGCCAACGGCTCAACATCATAATCGTCGCCGAGGGAGCTATTGATCGCGATGGAAACGCCATCACCAGCGCAATGGTAAGCAAAAATGGATTATTTAATCGCTGAATTGTTTAATATTAGGTATGCGATTCGGTGCAGAAGCGACTTGGCTACGACATTCGCGTGACAGTGCTGGGCCATGTGCAGAGAGGAGGACATCCATCTGGGTTTGACCGATTGCTTGGCTGTCGGATGGGAGCTGAGGCGACGCTGGCGCTCATGCAAATGACACCGGAATCCGTAAATCAGAAGATCTTTTCCATCTAGCAACCATTTTTAAGGATCCGTGCGTGATTTCCATCGACGGGAATCAAATGGTTCGAGTGCCACTGATGGAATGCGTGAAGAGGACGCAAGAGGTACAACACGCGATGGACAACAAAGAGTTCGAGAAGGCAGTCGAGCTCCGAGGGCGCAGCTTCCAGCGCAATTTGGCCACCTACCGTCTGCTGACCAAGTTGCACACTCCGCGCGAGAAGGACAATCTGTCGGCAGGCCACGTCTACAACATTGCTGTGATGAACATTGGTGCACCCGCCGGAGGTATTGTGTGCATCCAATTGCCCAGGGACTAATCCGCACAATTGATTTTGAAGGCATGAATTCGGCAGTGCGTTCATTCGTCCGAATGGGTCTCTACCATCGCTGTCGTGTGTTCGGCATACACAACTCTTTCGAGGGACTGGCAAAGGGTCAAATCCAGGTGCGTGCGCACAAAACAGGACGATTTGGTCATTCATTCAGTTTAGGAGTTGTCATGGGCGGACGTCACTGGATGGACAATGCAAGGTGGCTCCAAGTTGGGCACTCAGAAGCAACTACCGGACAAGCACATGGAGAACATAGCCGCACAGCTGGAAAAGCACAAAATCCACTCACTGCTGTTGGTCGGCGGTTTCGAGGTTTTGCTTGTCGAATTTGTCAACTGTAATGTATTAATTTGAAGGCCTTCCATTCTGCACTTACATTGTTGCGCAATCGCCACAAATATTCGGCCTTTTGCATCCCCATCTGCGTTATTCCGTGCACAATCAGCAATAACGTGCCCGGCACTTCCCTCTCGCTCGGTTCGATTTATAAATTAGGAAATTGTCCTTTTCAATTTTTCTCAATGTTAAGGCTCTGATACGGCGGTGAATGCAATATGCCAAATGGTGGACAACATCAAGCAATCGGCAAGCGGGACGAAGCGGCGCGTGTTCCTCATCGAAACGATGGGCGGACACTGCGGCTACTTGGCCACTGTTGCTGCGTTGGCAACCGGCGCCGACAACGCCTACATCTTTGAGGAGAAGTTCACCGTGAATGGTCAGTTTTATTTCAATAATGGGCGCGTTAGGGCATAAACAATGAGACTTTATTCATTTTCAATATCTTAACAGATATCAAAGAGGACGTGCAGGTGATCATCCAGAAGATGAAGACGGGTGTGCAGCGATACCTGATTGTCCAGTGCGAGGGCGCCAACCACAACTACGACACTGAGTGCCTAATTGGATATTCCATCTCGTGCAATTCGATCCATTCTCAATTTTCAGCTTTGTGCAGAAGCTCTTCAGCGAAGAGGGCAAGGGAGAGGTATAACTTTTATTTTTATAATTGGCATTTTATTCAACATTCCAGTTCACGACTCGCATAAATGTGTTGGGACACCCACAACAGGGCGGCAACCCGACCCCGTTCGACCGGAACATGGGGACAAAGTTCGGCGTTCGCGCTTTGGAGCATCTGATGGAACAGATGAAGGCAACATTCAATGCAGAGAGCGGAGTATGCCGAGCGGAGAATCCCGAAACAGTCACATTGTTAGGTGGGCGAGTGCAGAATGGGCGGACGATTCAAATTTTGAAATGCTTGTGCAGGATTTGTGAGTCGCCATGTCAAATGTACACCAGTGGAAGAGCTGGCCGCCAATACCGATTTTGAGCATCGCCTTCCCAAGCACCAGTGGTGGCTGAAGATTCGCCCGCTGTTGCGCATACTGGCCAAGCACCGTGCAGCGTACATCCAATCGGCACAAGAAAGCGCAGTAGACGGAGGCGATTTCTAGACGTAGGGCGAATGAACAACGCAAACTTAGCTCAACAAATGAATGAATAGTAGCATTTCTTTTTTGACGCATTCTAAATGCAAAATACTAGGCCATTTTCATTTATTTTTATTCCCAATCTCATCCATTGTGTAGCCCATTTTGTGCAATTCTTGTGACCATGAGCGTCCGGTTGTCCTACTTATTAGTTGATTGAGTGTAAATGCAATAAAGAATAAAGGGATAAAACATAAAAGTGATTAAGCAACAAAATTTACTTTCACTGTTTAATATTTTATTAACTTTACACGGTTTTACATATGAATCAATGCAGTATCATGTTTAGCTTTGTCAATTCAGCTGCCATATTTTGATTGAGTGAACTTTAAATGAGATGACGAATAAAACTGAGCAAATAGAGGAAACGCAAAAAGGGATCGAAACATATGGAATATCATCTGAAGAGACAGATCTGGACAGTGGTAAACTGGAATAAACCAAACCAAATGTCATTGCAAAAAATTGCAGGAGACGAGGCTTCATTCCAGGAGGGCGATCAGAGAGAAAGGTATTTTTGTTGCCATGTTCCCATTGTTTGGCTCAATTGTTGTTTTAGATTCAGACACCGATTCAGACAGAGGACACCGACCGAGATTGATGGACTGCACTTTCGAGATATTAATGACCGGGTTGTGAGCGTAAGTGCTTTACAATTCTCTAGCATTTATTCAATTTTCCATTTCAGAACATTACTCTGGACGCCCTCTACAGACCCCACACCATAACAGTTTTGATCATTTTGTGTACATACTTGATCTACGCGGCGTTCACAACGTAAAGCTGATTGATTGAGCTCATCCAAATTTTGATATTCTAGCGAATCTGACACAACCCAAAACAATGTCTGGCTCGGATTCAAGGCACTCTTTGTTTTCTTTGTTGTCATCAGGTACAATATCCACATTGCAACCAATGTCAATTTTCCTTTCCAGCGCAATGGTGTTTCCAAATGGCCCATTCATTCGACCTCATCCCATCTTTTGGCGCGTCATTTTCGGTGTCAGCGTACTCTACGCACTGCTACTGCAATTCACCCTTTACCAGAACTACGACGATGTGAAGGCAGTGCTGAGCTGGATTGATCCCGGATTGGGTCATCGCAATTTGACGGAAAGGGTTTGAACAAGAAAATGGAAAAACGAATGACAGTCTTTTGGCTTAGGAATACGCGATCAACTGCTCGGATGTGACGCCAGAACGCATTTGGTCGCACATGGACATTTTCGCGATAGGCCACTTTTTCGGCTGGGGCATGAAGGCGTTGCTCATTCGGCACAGCATCATCTGCTGGTATATCTCCATACAATGGGAAATCACTGAGGTAAACTGAGCAAAACATTATGGCAAAATATCGCAATTTCTTGTCCAACAGCTTGTCTTCGCTCATCTGTTGCCCAATTTCCAAGAGTGCTGGTGGGACGCCATCATTTTGGACATTTTGTTGTGCAATGGACTGGGCATTTGTTTCGGGTTGTGGGTCTGCAAAAAGCTGGAGATGCGTCAATTCCATTGGGAAAGCATCAGGTTTGCCCAAATATCTAATGCAAAATAAAAATCGTTGAGTTCCCCCTTAAAGGAACATTCGAACAATTCGCGGCAAACTGAAGCGTGCCGTGCTGCAGTTCACACCCGAGTCATGGCTACGAGTGGACTGGCTCAGCGACATTCAGCCGGCAACGCCGGATCATGAGCACAAACCCGCTGTGGGGTCAAAGCGCCAAATGTCCATGTCCTGGATTGGATTGAAGCGCTGCTTTGCAGTCTACGCGTTCATCATGGTTTGGCTGGTGGGTTTACACGGCGATTCAAATATCAAAATGTGCAATTCAAACATTCAGGCGACCGAGTTGAACATTTTTTTCCTGAAGCACGTGTTCGCCGTGGACACCACCCATCCGGTCGTGTTCTGGCACATTATTCTGATCGGCCTCATTTCCGCTCCTACAATTCGGTCTCAAACTTTCATGTTCCACATTTGTTTTATCCCCAGTTTAGGCAATACTACTTGTGTGTGACCGATCCGAAAATCAAGCGGATGGGAATGCAATGCTGGTGAATCTCTGTTCATTTTCTGTTGCTCACAAATTCAGCACAGGCTCTATCTGGCCATTTGCGCATTGGAAGCGTCAATTTGCGTCAAATTCGGGCGCAAACAGTTGCCGGCCATCAAGCTCTGGCTGATCGGCCTTTGGATAGCATTCCTCGTAAATTGCCCATCACTCGATGTTCCTCATCAACAGTTCTCATTTCCAGGCCATTGGCACTGTGTTCTGCGTGTGGATTTCCATTTGGTGGGCAAAGTACTCGCAAAAGGCGAAGTCGGTCGCGCTCAAAGGGGGCGGAGTGCAGGACCTATACGATTCGAGTGAGGCGGAAGAGACTCCTGCCACCACCCGTGCAGGGAGCGGCGACCTGCGGCGCAGAAAGCACCGTCGACAAAAGTTGAGGATCTCAGCCAGCAAACAAGCGAATGGTTGAGGTGGATATATATTAATTTACGAATGAATGCACAAATGGATTTAATTTTGTCAATCATCTGCACTTATGTTTGAGGCTTGAAAATATACAAAATATGTAGCTGTTGTTCTCAATTTTACGGAGAATTTATTCCCGGCATCCAACAAGTTGAAATCTTTGAATCTTTGTTTCACATTTATCACTCCAATTCTCGTCTTCTTCTTGCTGCTCAATTCCATTTTTGCCTTCTTTTTCACGTACAGAACCCCTAAGCTATTTGCAGTTCATTATCAATTCTCAATTTTCTTGTTGTCAGCGCTTATTTTTGATAAAATTGATCGATTTTCATTTGCATTTTACACCAGTTTCCAATTACGAAAATAAAAGGTCAAGCCGAACACCCGTTCACTTTTTATTTGTAACAGCTTGTGCTTTTTAAGGCTCAATTGAACAATCAGATATGGTCGATTTGGGCGCAGAATCGCCGACACCGAACAACATTCCGATCGTGTCTTATCCGATCAACGTGATCTATTGCGGAGGTGAGTTAAAATTCTGAACATTGTTTGAAAATTGATGGTGACACAGCTCTCCGCTTTCAGAGTGCTCAATTCCAATCGAGTACTGCGAGTACAGCGGCAAATACGACAAGTGCCAGGCGTGGCTGGAGCGCAATCTACCTCAAATGGTGGACAAACAGCTGACCGTTGAAGCGCCGCCGACTGGTGAAGGGGCGACAGCAGAAGATGGTG
Organism: Radopholus similis; assembly: GCA_013357305.1. NCBI lineage: Eukaryota > Metazoa > Nematoda > Chromadorea > Rhabditida > Pratylenchidae > Radopholus > Radopholus similis. Next base: position 2,163 of record VAHH01001207.1, on the reverse strand, counting down.
CGGACAAGAAGCATCAGGTGGGTGGGGGAAAGTGTCCGGACAATTGGGCTCCCGACCAAAAAATTGGACAATTGGGCACCAAAAAAGACGGATAAAAACTTGGCTACAATTGCTTAGAAATAGGCTTAAACCTTAGGCTTAGGTTTGCATTGGTTGCATTGGTTTAGGCTAAATTTCAACGATTGGCTATACTGTGGGCTTAGAATTAAGCTTAGGCCTAGGCTTGCATTGACTTGTTTAAGCTTAGACTAAGATTTGACATTCATAACTTTCATATGGAGCCCAATTGACCGGCATTCGAGAGGGAAAGTGACGATAAAACGAAGACAAGTTGTGTTGCAGAAGCGAGGCGGAAAAGGCATGTCCAAGTCGGGCGGGAAAGCGACCAAGACGGTGGTGCTCCGCGTGCAGTTGAAGACCGAGGTTCGCAGCAAAAACAAGGCGGTCACCGTGGTGAAGGGGCTGGGCACATGTGGTAAGCACATCTCCGGTCTCGAGTCCCGATTGTCGCACCAATTTGCACCGTACAGGAATATATAATTTTGCTCCATGATTCTTCTACGTTAATTCCTCGTTTTTCATACCCAAAGCCTTGAACAAGTTATGGCTTATGGCTCTTCAAAGTCTCTGTCGCCCAAGCCCCTGAGGACAAATCTAAAGTTAAAAGGGCAGGAGTTGGCTCTTTGGATTGAGGAGGATTGGAACAGGGAAGTGACGGAAGAAAATGGTAAATTGATTGAGGCGAACGGGGAAGTGAATGGCCGACAGCAGAGGGAACAATGTCAATGTCTATGCGTCTGGCGAATTGGGATGAGGCAAATGCGCCATCAATCAAGCGGTGTTTGTCGGCCGCTGTCTGTGTGCTTCTTCACCTTTGCCCCGCCAACAGCATTTGTCGCTGTTTTCTACGTGTGTGGTTGGAACAGGCGAAGTAAACACACATTTACGTGAAAAACGAATCCAGTCTGGCCGGTTTGAATTGCTTGGATGTTCAGTGAATAAATCACAATTCCATTTGACAGAAAGGCTTCTTTCGAGAGCTTGGCTTTATTTTTTCAGCTTTATCAGAAGATCAGAACCAATAATTATGATTATGAATACATTCCATTGTCTTTATCCGAATATATGTAGGTATGTATATCCAACAAAGGGGGAAAAGCCGCTGATATTGTTTTTGGGCGAAAGAGATCAAATTGGCTGTACATTGAAAGACGCGTCACTTAATTTACAGTTCACACAGTCTCTTTGGCATTGCCCAATTCCATAATCCAGTCGTGCTTTCCCACTGCCTCTGCGTTCATTCTTCCCTCTGGGCTCGGCACCAGCATTCCCAGCAGCAGGCGTTTTGCCTCTGCAAAGGGAGAAGGAGAACCAACAAAAAATGATGGATGCCTGGGGCTGAGGGGAAAAGGGAATCGCCGCTCTCGCACTTACTGAATGAAACGCGTGCCCAATTGCTGTGCTCGAAGGTGATGCGGGCGCGCACAATTTGTTTGAACAGTTCCACACGCTCGGTGCATCGGAAAGGCGCAAAACCGGCCAAGCCTGCAACGCAATGGATGCATCAGGCCCCCTTTTACCATTTTGTTTAACGCACAAATGTGCAGAATGATGCCCAACGACCACACATCCACTTCAATGCCATAGCCTTGTTGGTTGAGTATTTCGGGCGCAACATAGGTGGGAGTGCCGCAAACTGCGCAAAAATTCGAATGGAATCAAACTCCTTGGGTACCAGGGAAAAAGCACCTCGGTAGAGCGGTCCAAGCACCACACAGGCCAACCCAAAGTCAGTCAGCTTCACAGTAGAATCGGCGCTCAGCAGAATGTTTTCCGGCTTCACATCTCTGTGCACAATGCGGCGACGATGCAAAAAAGCGAGTGCAGAGGCAATTTGGCGAGTGATTTGTGCGGAGTTCCGCTCCCCCAGATGGCCCACGCGCTTGATCGTCTCGAACAGGTCGCCCTTCTGCGCGTACTCGAACACAATGAAATAGTTGCGCGCGCACTCGAATGCCTCCACCAGACGACAAATGTGCTTGTGTGGCGAGCGCAGCAACAGCGCAATCTCGTTCTCCACAAAATGCAGTTTGCCGCGCATTCGCGACTTGTCAATCTCCTTCAAAGGGGAAAATTCTTGAGGCAATTTCTTTCCTTTCCTTT
>VAHH01001206.1:0-13261 GCA_013357305.1 Radopholus similis | reverse complement strand
GCACCGATTTGCAAGGTAAAATTCGTTAAAAAAACGTTGGGTACACTAGTGACCCCTATCGTAATTGGTACACTAGTGGCGGTACACAAATGGACCCGGTACACAACTGGCGGTACACAAATGGCGGTACACAAGTGACCCCTACCGGTGCTAGATGCTAGTAGCGTTTGTTTTTCATGCAAAACTGGCTGCCAATCATTCGTTCCGATAAAAAGTTTTGTTGATTTTTTTGATTAATTTACGCACATTTTTTTGGCCAGGCCTATACCTATCTTTAACTTTCATCCTAAGCACTAAAAATTTATTATTTATGCAAGCCGTAAGCCTAAGTAGCAAATTTGAAGCATTATATTATGTCGGTGTTGGTGGGTACTTTTTTCAACTGTATCCAAAAAAATTTTGGTATATTTTTGCAGGCTTTTGAAGAAGCAGCAGTAAAGGTACCTAAGTAAAACTATTGTAGATTTATGGATTACGGACGATAATAAAAAAAATAATGGGGGTCAACGCCGGCGGCGCAAAGTATCAACCTTAAATTTTTAGTCGAGGCTCGGGGCCTGACTGGATTGGGGTCGAAATGGGGGTGTGGACTCAAATAATGATATTATTGATTTGATTTTAAATATTTTACTGTTTTCTTTAGGTAAAACAGTTGAAAACTTCCCCAACCAATGATGAACTGCTTCTGATTTACGCACTGTACAAACAAGGAAGCTGTGGAGATAATTGTGATTTTAAAAATTTAAATTTAATAGCTTATCTAGTCTTATACCCGGTTTTTGTTTTTCCGTCCAATCCTATGCAAATTAGATGTGCCATATAACTCAGCTTAGCGAAAGGAATCAATTTAAAGGTGAAAGGAGTTGCGTTGATTTGTAACAACAAGTTGCAAGAAATTACCAAGCAATTACCTATGTTTCGGTCCAGTCTAAACAGAAGCCTACCGCGCTCGACACCATAACCAACTAAGTCCGAAGATGCATGACATTTGATATATCATACATATTATCCCGATCGACTTTTTCAATTCTTCCACCCGTAGATCGTTTAAATCTCAAATCGCCTATCTGGGTCAAATGAGATATTTGTATGGAGTTTGATGGAAAAAAAAAAGTCTAGAAAGCTGTTTAAGAATAATTGAGTAATAAAAGCCTTTTAGCGACCTGCCGACCGGGGACATTTGATTTTAAAGGAAAAGCGAAATGGGAAGCCTGGAACAAAAAGAAAGGTTCGAAAATGAATTTTGATATACAAATATGCACGTCGATTATTCATTATTCACAATTCCTATTTTCTATAGCTATGTTTACTTTTAAAAGTTTTTATCTTTTAGTTTACCTTTTCGTAATAAATTCCTTTATAGGTATCTCTCAGCAGGAAGCACGAGAAGAGTATGTGAAGCTTGTTGATCAATTGGTAGAGAAATATGGCTTATGTTAAGAAGATCTGAGTGATTGATGCAGACAAGTGAATTTTATTCGACAAAATTACCTAAATTATCAGAATATAAATCTCAATCCTCGATACTTTTTTTGTTCGCAACGTAGACCTAATATAGTATATATCGATGATGGTAAAAAAATACATGTTGCTATTGGAGGGTAATGTAAAGTGTGAACCAGTTCCAGACTAAATGATACCAAGATGCGGGACCGAAACTTGTTCAACATGAATGAAAATGGCATTGTTCCGCAAAAGGTTGATTTCTAATTCTACATGCCACATTTTGGTTTAGCAGTTCAACCGAATACCTCTACCAATTGACCGCTACAGAAAGGGTATTCTAGAGGTGCTTAGATCGTTGGACAAGACTGCAATATTCATCGGAGAGACTGGCAGCGGAAAGAGTACTCAGATCCCGCAAGTAGTTTTTGCGTTCAAAATTATGAATTTGGTGCATTCCCTAGTTTTGCCTGGAAACGTCCTTAGCGTCTACAAAAATTGCGGTGACACAGCCTCGCAGAGTTGCCGCTCGAACACTGGCTGCGCGTGTGTCGCAAGAGAGAGGAACACCTTTGGGGGAGTTGGTAAATATATTAATTCGAATATATGTGTATATCTAAATTACACTTGCTAGGTTGGATATCGCTACCGCTTTGAAGATAAAACGAGCAAGAACACTCGCATTGTCTACCTCACGGAAGGTGTTCTGCTCAGAGAGGCGCTGCATAGCTATCGCCTCCAACAATATTCCACAATTATAATCGACGAAGTGCACGAGCGATCAGTTATATCCATTCTGAGCTCGAATAGCAAAAGATGAGCTTTTCATTTTGCAGGTGAACACGGATGTGCTTTTGTACATCCTGCGACAGGTACAGAAGGAGCGTTTGAGAAAACAGATGCAACCACTCCGACTCTTGTTGATGTCGGCCACAATGGACGTGAAACCGCTTGCGGAATACTTTGAAGGTGCGATCAGTGTGTACCTGCCCGGGCAAACGTTCAATGTGCGGCTATTTCATGGGAACCAATTGAGGGCGAAAGAGGACGATTACCTCTTCAACGCCATTTCCACGGTGTTGGAGTTGCACGAATCTGAACCTATAGAGTAGCGTTTCTTAACCGTGTGTGTACCAATAAAATACGAAGTTCTTTAATTTCAGCAGCGGATTTCTCGTCTTCCTAACCGGTCAGGAGGAGATAGACACTGCTATAAACGTGCTGCAGAGAGCAAAGAAAAATGACCCACAAATTGAGACTATTTGTGCAATTCCACTTTATGCGGCCGTTCCTACAACTATACAACAGCGCGCATTTGAACCGCCTACAAATTTGGCTTGTTTTACAAATTTAACGGTTATTTCTATGTATGGTGACAGAGTGAGTGCATTTAGGCGCACCGCAAGGTTGTGTTTGCGACCAACATTGCTGAAACATCGGTCACCATTCCTGGCATCGGTGTTGTAATTGACTCTGGGAAGGTGAAACGCCGGTACAAAAATTATACGACTAGCATATGTAAAAAATCATTCATTCATAGCACATTCACGGCTCAAAATCGCATGGACATTTTGAGGGTGGAGAACATATCCAAGGCTCAGGCTATCCAACGGGCGGGCCGCGCAGGACGTCAAATGGAGGGGAAGTGCTACCGACTGTATTCCCACAACGATTATGAGCATTTCGACACTGTACAAACGCCAGAACTTCTCAGATCTAACATATCCTCGGTATCAGAAAATCCGCCGATAAAGGCGCATTAATTAAATCGATAGACGAAAATATGATATTACCTACTTTATCTCGTCGAAACTCCGGGACAGTGATTATTAAATTTTCAATCCAGGTGCTGCTCCAAATGCTCGAACTCGGACTGAAGAAGACGAAGAGCCTCCGAAAATTGCCTGATCCTCCGGATTCCGCGCAGCTGCGGGCATCTCTGAATGAACTGGTACAGTGTCGAGATGCTGTGTTTTCCCCAAAAGGGAAATGGTTACTTCGAAATTATAGTGCTCACTGGGAGCCATCCAATTTTGCGAAGGGACTTCTAAGCAGATTGAAATCACCGAATTGGGCAAAAAGCTTTTGAAATTTCCCGTGGAGCCTTCGCATGCAAAGTGAATTTGTCATCATGTTTAATTAAAAATTAAACTTTAAAGGGTTTTGGTAACTGCCTCCGAACTAGGCTGTCTGGAGGAGGCGTGCACCGTTGTGGCCTTTTTGTCCGCAGAACCGATTTTCCAATTTAGCGGAAGTGATCTGTTTTGTCGAACTGAGCGGAACAAGTTTGGGCAAGATGCGGACGCTAGCGAGTTTCTTGGCGGCGTAATCCAGACGCCAAAATTCAGCACCAATGACGGCGATCACGTACGCTATGTGAACATTTATCGCGCCTTCAATTCTATCCGCCGAGTCAGCGCCGAAAAGCTAAAGGTTTGGCCTTTCGATCGGAGTCCCACATATTCTCTTCTTCTCTTGTAGGATTTTTGTGCGTCCCACAATTTCAACCAAAAGCGATTGGAGAACGTCTTCAGTATTCGAAAACAACTGCAGGAACTCTGCAAACAGGCAGGGCTGCAGTTCAACACTTGCACAAACAATTTCCTCTCGTTGAAGTGAGACGATTTAAACCCGGAACATTTCGTTTGGGCGACGGAGGCCTTTGATAAACCATAACTAGGTTAAGGCTGAAGCTAAAATTTGATTTGATGCCATTGGAAAGCCCAATCAATGTATGCTCTATCCAAAGAAATAATCAGTCGCCAGATATCCCAAAATTTGGCCAAATGTTTAAAAAAATCAGGGAAGACTTCCAGAGATCTATCCAATCACTTTTGGGATCAATCTTCTGGCTCTCTATTCCTTGCCGAGTTATAGTTTGTCAAAATCCCTGTCGCCCAAACGACATGTACCGATTTAAAAACCTTGGATTTAAAAAAACCTTTGATTTTAAGACGTGCCATTTGTCAAGGTCTTTTTCTGAACTCATGCTTTTGGGACTCATCGACAAAAGGTTTTGGCATTTTTCCACCCTTTACTGTTTTCGATTTACAGGTTATGTGCTCGAACGTGACCAACGAGTGCGGATGCGCATCCATCCATCCTCCTGTCTACTGAACCAGCAGCCGCTTGTGGGTTCTTATGAATCCAACATATTTATATTTACACAATTTTCAATTCCCACGCAGGCATTCGTGTACACAGAATTGGTGCAAACGAATGAGGTGTACGCTAGGGACATTTGTCCGGTTCAATTGGAATGGGTGCGCGAACAGTGCAGTACGATTAGAGACATGCGTATAGCCGAGATTATAAAGGACGTTCACATTCCACTCGTGCGGGCCTCGCCTTCTTCCTCTTCCGATTCGTCCATCTCATCAACAAATCGCAAACGGCCGAGGAAAAGACGATTGGAGATGGGCACCGGACAACCCGGTGAAAATGCCAAAGTTGGTGTAAAGGAGGGAACGGAGGAGAGTATTGAAGACAAAAGGAGGGTCGATAGCAAAAGAAAGGCCAATGATGTGGCGGAGGTCACAGAGATGGCGACATCCGATAGAGGCGGAAGCAAGATGGAGCGGAAATTCCGAAAACGAAAAGACATGCCAACAAAGAGAGGTCCCAACTTGTGTTCCTCCCTGGTGTCGTACGAAGTGAGCAGCAGCAGTGAGAGCGGTGAGGAAGTAGAAAGAGGACTCTCATGATCTTAACAGTGCATCCATCCCCCATTATTCACCATTTTTGGCCGATCGATATTTCCAGTGCCGTTCATTTTTAGATTAAATCTCCAAGTCTTTAATCATTTTGAGGATCCATTCGATTTTAAATGTTTTGCTTAATGCTCTAACTATAGTTTTTGGCGAGTTTACCTACACTAGTGAGATGAATGGCACCTATTTCATAGTCCTTGTAGCAACAGCTTGATCGGGGATGTTTCCGCAACACAGCATGGGAGGTGGCCCCGCAATTGGCACCGACTATATGGACCCCACGGCAATGGCGGCGGCAACAGTGCAAGTGGCAGTGCGGCAACAAAACGAAAATGCGGCTAGAGTGAGGGCAGACCGAATGCCGCTGGAACATCCGTGGAGGGATCCGCGCTTCTTCCCTATTACGCCAGAAAATGCGGTACACACGAGAAACAATTTAATAATTTTTGCGACGGGTGTTTACAGGTTATCTATTTCTGCCAGAGGGAGAATCCATTTTTTGATCCCACCTCCGACAATGCACTGATAATGATGAATAATCCGGGCATCACTCCAACACAGCATGAAACCATCCTCAAGCAAGTGTCGTTCATTGGTTTGGTAGTTTGAAAGTTTGTCCTCCTCTTGCTAGAAGTATGAAAGGAACCCAGTATGTTCTGGTTGAGCCATCTTCTCCACCCCTCTTTGTGATTCGAAGGCAACAAAGGACAGCTCCCGATAAGAGTAGGCTAATACGTTAATACTTATCTTTGAATTCGCAAATTCGATTCAATCAACATTTTGGCCATTTCAATCACTCTGTTTTCCATTGCAGTTACTCCCCTTTGCCACTTTTATGTACTGGACGGGACGGTTTATCAGGCACCTGACTTGCACACGGTGAAAACTGAAAAACACGGAAAATGGGCTGTTTCGATTGCAGCTAATCCATTCCCGACTGGTCAGCATAATGGACCCGCTGAAGAATGCATTCACTGAAACGTTGGATATGCTCCGCTTCAACCCTTCCAAAGGCCATTCTTGGGAGTTCAAGTCGAAACCAGCAAAAAAAGTCGAGGAAGAAGAACCGGAGCAACAAGTGGAAGGCACATCTGAAAAAGGCGCTGCCAAAACTGCGAATGAAGACGAGGAGGACCCGCTAAGCGTTCGAGCAACGCCGTACCAGCGGTTGCGAACCGATATGCTGCTTAGAATACTCAGCGATGAATCCGGCGTAGGCAACATGAACAAGCAGGATAAAATGATGGAGGTCGACTCGCCCGCCAACATTCAACAGCACTCCGCCACAGGAGTTCGAGGAATGCTCGAACAAAGGACAGCTGACGAAATTGTCACATCCGTGCTAAATTTCCAGGGACTTTTTTTCGCTTCACAGCAACAGCAACAACATTTGGAAGTCGGGCAGGATAACAATGACCCTATGTTCGGTGAGAATGTTGGCGGCATGATTTCGCAGAACCGGCATTAAAAATAGCTTACAACCCGACAATCAACGTGTTGTTTAATTTCCGATTTCATCGATCATTCAATGGGAGATTCGAAATTACAATTGCTTTTGATTTTTGGGGGCTTGTCGTTTTAACGTGGGAAATGGAATGATTCACAGGGGAGAGGGCAGGTTGGGCATGTTATGCCTGGGGAATCCGCCGCCCAATCTAGCTGCTGTCCAGTGCCCAGCCATCGCCATCATCTTTGTCGTCACATTTGTAGGTTGCGTCCATTCTTCTTTGACACTGTGTGGAGTGCTTCGCCCTCCAGATACGGGTTGAATCGGCTATGCGAAGCGTGACCATGTTGTTGTGGCCCGTCAGCAGAGCGCTTTTTGCGCCGAGGTTCCTTTTGTTGGGTACGAGTTTAGGAAAGCAACGAACGGTTATAAACACCTCAGCTCTGGTGACGTGGAACTTTTTTGCAATCATGCTTAAAAACCAAATTATGGACTTTTCGAATGCTTGCATTTAACTTACGATTTGTGCAGTCCATTTTTGGCCAATGCTTGTTCCAAGTCCTGCTCGTACTCGTCAGTACTTCCCTTTGATGGGCAACTTAATTTACATAATCGGATGTTATTCTAGTTAAACTCGATGCTAGTTTAATTTTTACTTGAACATGTGCTCCTGGTCACAGAGGCACTGCTGCTGCGCCTGGTAGTTTCGCGAGAATTCCGCCGTGTTCTCAAACTCCTCCATGCATCCATCGCGTGCAGTGAATCCCAATGGGCATGGATTTGGTGGCTCGCAATAGGCTGGAAGAACGTTGTCGCTCTTCACCTCGTTTCTATGCTCAAACGAATCCTCCGGGCGCAGCTGTTGGTCTCCTTCGCCGGCGCCACCAGACATGTACTTTAACAAAAGTGCGAAAATAGCTTAGTTAACTGAGACAAATAGTTCTATACTTTGTGTCCCACTGCGATTGGCCCTTGGAATGATTCGATGTCCCGTGAGATAAGGTCGATGAACTGTGAGTCGGGGAAGAGCTATGAACAAATAATATGTAACAGATACAAAAAGGCATCAGCCTTGCTCACTGGCTGGTCAAGTTCGAGTTGATTGCCACAAAAAACACCAAAGATGGAGGCGAGAATAATCGGGATGATGACGGAGAAGGACATTGTCGTTGCGTTTCTTCCGCCTTCTTCGAATGGATTGGATGGAATGGTGTGTTGGCAAGTGGAACGAGTCCATCCGTTACCCCCCTTCAACGTTGCTTAGGCAGCCTTATATAACAATCGATAATGCCGTCCGTCACTCACGTTTTCCTATTGAAAGTGCCGAGAATGTGAAAGGATGAAAGTGCCGAGAATGTGAAAGGATGAGAACAACTCGTATTCTCATTCCTGCTGCCTATAGGCAATAATGGCTTTTTGTCTGACAAACAATCCATCTAATAGCGTCCACCGTCCATGCAGAGTCGAAGCAGAATTCCCCATTTTCTATGTGTCGTGTATGTTCGCAAGGCAGGCATCATAAGAAAGGCATGCGGCACATTATGGATAAGGCCTAAGTTTCTGCTTTTCGACATCGATAGATAGGAGGGCGGGCGCAAGCCAAAAAGCAAAAACCATAAAGGAACAAGACTGGGAAAAGTGGGCAAATTTTTATAGAGAATAAAAAATAAATATCCGATATAAAAAATAAGAGCTGCTGCTCAATTTTTAATTGTGGAAGGAAATATCAATAGCTAATAAAATATAATACATTACATTAGATGCTTGTGATTCTCTGGGTTTTTTTGGTTTGATCTGCACTTTAAACCCTGCACAGTTTATTGATGGCATTTTGATTTTTTGATTTTGATGCAAATGGAGAAAGCTCTATTCTGTCGATCAGTATTCAGTAATAACTGCGTTTGTTTTCATCAGTGAATAGCAATTTGTGCTACTTCAGACGGAATTGTATCTTCTACAAGTGTAGCCGAAACCACATTACGATTCACGAATTCCAGAAGCCGTTTCGCATACTTAAAAATGTCAAATCCACATAAAATGACTAAATTGTTGCTTGCCTGCTCCGGTTTAACGGTAGAAATTTCTCGCTCAGCTCCTGAGCCCCTTAGGGCAGATTTTGCGGCGGATTCGGTCCTCTTCTTCACTCCATAATAAGTCAAAATGTCGACCAGACCAATGAAATAGACCAGTTTTCTCTTTGACACTTCAAATTGCTGGATAAATTTGGGAGTCATAACGACACACACCTTCGCTGGACGGAATGGCAAAGAACTCGTCGTCTAGGTTCAGTCCGCCCGAGTGAGTAGTGAATGCGCCCGCAGAGGGGACTGGCGAATCGGGTGGAGAATAGTCCGCTCCTCCCCGTGGCCCGCCCTCATCACCGCCCGAGTCCAGATCACTGCCCTGTTGGTGGTGCAGTTCGGCCACCATTGCTGCTGGCGTCTGGTCCACCGCGTTCCCACCACCAGTTGTCTCCTGCTGCTGTTGCTTCTGCCTCTCCCTCTCTTTGACCAACTCCCGCTCAAGCTCAATGTCGTGGATTCCGACCAGCAAAGAATAGTCCATGAGATGGAGACGAGTCAGAAAATCTGAAATTTAGGAAGGGGCTTAATTATTTTCTTAAACAGATTACCTGTATCACTCTTCAAAAGTATCATCAGTTGTGCCTTTGCATCTGCAGGAAGCATCAATTTGTACTTTTCCTCCAAAAAGTCGTTATCCTTGAATGTTGGCAAATCCTTCGATTTCTCCTTTTCGCTCGCCTGTCTTTGCACTGTGGAGCCCTAAATCACTGAAGTCTAACATAAATTAGCAGTTATATCTATCTATACCTTGAGATCGTACTTCTTATGGATAGGATATTTTCCTCCGAAGATGTTGCGCATGACCAGAAGGTATGTCTCGCTTACGTCAACAGTGCACCGGTAAAGACCCAAATATTGTGGCAAAAGGGTCTTTCCGCGTTGTTCCACTATATATTCATGGTATTGGCGCAGAATAGCATGTATTTCGGCAACCGCTTCCGAATCTATCACCTATTAAAATTGCTTCTAACCTATCTACAATGGAAGGAATTATACTTTTATAACAAATTGCCGGTCATGCGAGACGAAAAGTCGACTTGTGCTGCTTGAATCGTTTGGTTCCAACTCGGGTTCTTGTGCAGTTAATGAAGCAAGGTACTCATACTTAATGAGAGTTGAGTTCCCTGAAAAAGAGAGGCCTAACCTGATCAACGCCGAATTGTTCACGAATGTTTCTGAACACGTTTGGACAATAGTCCTTTATTTTAAAATGGCTGGGCATCACATCTCTAAAAATAAGAATTATATTTTAGCATTTTAAAAGGTCCTTATCACTTGTTGAAACAATGGTTGCTGACTTTCACTTTGGAATAGGCCTTGAAATCGTCGGGAATTAAAAGGGCTGGAGGTGGAACGTGCATCAATTCTCCAATCTGTTGAAACTTGTCTTTGTCATAAACTAATGTAAAAAAGGAAACTGACCGTGTGGTTAACGCCCCACATGAACACAGATATGAGCGGTTCTTTTGCACGAAACAATTTCCATTTTGGAACTAGCATCTTCTTATGTCCGCTTCTAATCTTCTGTTTCTTTCCCTTCGATTTTCCGGCCATTATTTCTAAATAATGATTTCGAGCCTGAATTTCACACGATTTGCCAGCAGCAGTGACTAATATAGGAAGGCCCTCGATTCTTTTAGGCAGCTAAACTAAATCGGGTTGACATGCCAAAATCTCATGACTTGCGGGTTGTGGCACCAATATGAAGTATGAACTGAATTTGACATGTCATAATTCATAATCAAAACTTTGCTCAGATTGGTCGGATTGCCAAGATTTTGGTACCGTTGGAGGTTGGACTCCTCTCTTCAAGGGGAGTCGGAGTCGAATGAGCAATTATTTGATTGGAATATTCTAACCTAAAATTACAAATTTCAATCTTGATTTTGCCTATTTGACATGTCATAACTTTGTCCGGAATAACCAGATCAACATTTCCCACCCTTAGATCGATTCAGCTCAGCGAGCTCTATCGAATGACACCAAAATCAGCCCGATCTAGTTTTTGCTGCCTAAAGGATTCAATCTGCTGCCTAAAATAACCTTTTGCCATATAGGAAAGTTAAGAAATAGAGCTGTCTGGCAAAATAAATTTGTGGTTCGGACTTCGGAGCACTGTTGCTGTTGGAGTGCTGGACTGGGTAGTGCCAAAACGGAAGTCGATAAAATTAAACTCCGCGGAGCAATTTTCTCATACTATACGGAATACGAATAAGAAAAAGAGGGTAATAAAGAACTGATGAAAAACGAGTTGACCTAAACTTCTTGTTAACGTAACGTCGTATAACGAATACGGTATAAGCTAAATTCGGCTCACCAACCACGCCCTCTAAAGATTCTCAGATATTTTTTAGTTTCTATTCGCAATCTGGAGTTTTCTTGAATTGCGCCAAAATCAAGGATCCCTTTTTTTGATGACAAATTTTATTAAATTTTTTAAACAATTGGAGAAAAAATTGTCAAGGAAAACGAACTGATGTTCTTAAATATCTGGCTGGTGCCTAAAATAATCGAGGACCATTCAATGTGAATTAAAATTTAAAAATATATTCTTTGAGAATTATCTACAAAACACGCCTGTCTGTATCACTGGACCGTATCGCTATTTGCCTACACTTGGTTAATAGCAAAATGTGAATGAGCATGACTAATTTTTCACTTCAACAACAAACAAGTAGTTCTAGTATCGTTCTGCCTGTTTAGTATTTAGGGTTGCGACTTTATGCGCTCTGTTGCTGGGCATGCTGTTTCATGCCCATCGCCCAGCTAAGCACTTCCGCTTTCATGCGCCAATAGCCAACGATCATTCGATCCCAGAGGGTACTGATGTCACGGATGGCGGGCCGAACATCCAAGTGGGCAAAGAGTTTGGTGTCTGGATTCACTTCGCCTACGTCGTAGTAGTCAATGATGTAAGAAACCTACAAATGCTTGTGGTGAAAGTTTGGCAGAAACTGTAAATACTTCCTGGCCACAACGGTCGACCAGCCAATTGTGTCGGTCAAATGGTAGCTTAAACATGAGAATTAAATTACACTAGAATTATGGGGTGCAACCTGATAGCCGAGCCAAGAACGAATCCGCGCACGGGGTGATAAATTCTTTGCATCACCGTGGAAGCTCTTCAATTTGGGCATCGCACACTCACTGAGATAAAGCAATATTTTTGGAATTTTAGCATAAAAATGGAATTGCAATACGGATGCAATGATCGCTCCCAGAGAAGTACTTCTTGCCATGCTGCTTCGTTATTCGCATTATGGATTTGAATTATATGCTCCATGTCCTTTTGGCCAATTTGTTCCTCTTTCCAGCGCCAACCTTTATCCGATGAATTAATATTAAAATAATCTGACTTGATTATAATCACTTTCGGGCATATTTCAACTTTCACAAAGGCAAGCAAAAGATGAGGAAATCGGCAAAAAATGCGTTTCCGCCGAGTTATGACATGTCAACGTTGGCAAAAACCACAGTGGGGGGACCCATTTGGGGTTTCGGGTCAAAAATCGACAAATTTTAGCTCATTCGACGCGTCTCGACGAGTTGAATCGAATGGTACCAGATTTGGGTACGGTTTTGGCCGGAGTCTACAGTGGGCAGCCAATCTCTTAGGTTTTGGCCGAAAGTTTGACATGTCACCACTTTGTCCAAATTGATCGGATCGGCCTAATTCTAGAGGTCACCTTTTTTAAGCATTGCATTCCAGAACATTTGTGGCGACGGGTACTCCCAGGTTTCAGGCTTGCCCTCTTCAACGACTGCTCTAGGAATTGTTGATCTCTGCCGTTCAGTAGAAAGCGGAAAAGGTTGCTCGGGAGATGGCTGCTGATTAGGAAGAGGCATCTGAAATTTTAAATCGATAAGTCCAACCCCAAACATTTGAGAATGAATAAATCATGTGTAACACACGTTCATAAAATCTATACCATACCGCATTTAACGGGTCAACTTCTTCAGCACTTGTCATTGGGCAACAACTTTTCATTCCTGCAGCTGCAGCATGTGGACATTCATTCTTATATGATCCCATCCTGACTAAAATTAATTAGTTATTATTATTAGTTATTATCTATATGGTGAATATTTAGTTAAGCTTAAGCTTCCCTACAATTCGCGGGTGGAGAATAGGTACATACATAGTTACATAGTATATGTAGTAAAATCTTGATTTTTTTCAAATTGTCATTCACAAACCACTAGCCAACAGTCCAAAAACACTTTTTAATTCCGCATCCATTATTTACAATCATTAAATCATTAGCTAAAAATAACTTTAGTTTATTAGAAAAACTAGTCGCTATTCCGGCGAGCGTACGAAACGTCTTCGTATGCAATATACTAGTAATTCATTACTACGCCTCTCCCCGTTTAAGCCTAAGTCCGCCTAAGTCCTAGTCTAATGTGTAGCCAAGCAACTTTTTAAGCTTAAGCTTATTTCTAAGCCTAATATTTGAATTAAAAAAAACTAGACGGGGCCTTTGGTGTTGGTCAATTCCACCCCAAAGAACTCGTCTTTGGTTGAGGCCATCATGTCCCAGTGTGTTGGGTCCAAGCGGAAGATAAACTCCCTCCCC